>OMKP01079152.1:0-11291 GCA_900302375.1 Bathygadus melanobranchus
AGTAGAGAGTGAACACAAACCATAGAAAAAGAGAGATGGAGAGAGAGGGAGAGATGGGAGAGAGGTGGAGTGAGGGAGAGGGAGAGAGAGATGGAGAGAGAGGGAGAGATGGAGAGAGAGGTGGAGTGAGGGAGAGAGAGATGGAGAGAGAGGGAGAGATGGAGAGAGAGCGGTGGAGTGAGGGAGAGGGAGAGAGAGATGGAGAGAGAGGGAGAGATGGAGAGAGAGAGGTGGAGTGAGGGAGAGGGAGAGAGAGATGGAGAGAGAGGGAGAGATGGAGAGAGAGAGGTGGAGTGAGGGAGAGAGAGAGATATCAGCAGGCATCGAAAGAGTCAAGCCAACCATTCTCAACGCTTGCGTGCGTGTGTATACGTGTGCGTGTGTACCCAAGTGTGCGTGTCAGGAGATAAGGGGATCGGGGGTCCTGCACTCCATGCTTCTGTACTCCAGCATAGCCCACAAAACTAGCTAGCTGTTTCTGTGTGTTTGTGTGTGTGTGTGTGTGTTTGACAGAACAGGATGGTTTGGAAAAACACCAGGAGCCAAAAACGCTGGGGAGCAGTATTAAGGTCACACTGGCATGATAAATGCGCTCCAATTAAACCTGCTGTCAAAGTGTATATTTTGTCTGTTCCAGCCGGGCTATATTTCCTTAGCGTGGTCCAGGTTCACGCTAGGTCCTGTCAACGCTGTTCTCGTTGTTCTCTTAGTATTGGTTGCAATCGCAGAGCCGCGCGTCCACCACGGGAACATCACTCACCTCCCCCGATGTTGTCACTTCCTGTTCATTTGCATAACGACTTCCGAGACATGTTCAGTCCCATTGTTTACGATTTCGTCTGCTTCGTTTATTCTATTGTCTGCATGGCAACTCGTTGTGGTTGACAACCCTACCAAATCTTCAATCCACAACCGAGGCGTAGGCCTACACACAGTGATGGATTCATGGAAAAACGCTGCTTTCATTCATACAAGGGTCCCTCCATTTTCGTCTCTCATGCGCAGGTCCACTGGTGTCAGGATGAGATGGTAATTATATTTAACGCTTTTCAGAAATGTTTTTCACACCCCCGAGCAGCAACATCGGATCTGCATTTTCAACATTTTAGAAAACATCCTGACGCATGTTACACATTCACCCGGCATAGTGTGGACATGGCCTGAACCTCACGCACACTCCGCAACGGTTTAACCATAGTGTGGCTAAACCTGTGGAACTTTTTCACTGCAGCTATCGTATTTTGTTCAAACTTATGTCAAATGCAGGAGCGTCAAAAATAATAATAAAAAAACATTCTCTCACAGCTCAATCAAACCAAAGTTTGTTCTCACTGAGTCGATCTGTTTTGTGGGTAAAACGCGACGTGAACCACATTTTGAACGAAAGTGCAGTTAAAAAAAACGGTTTACACTTTAAAGCAGGTCTCTCTTTAAATAGTGCGGTTCCATTATAGGGTGATGGACAGGGCTGTCTTTTGAACCCGCTCTGCTTTAAGTCTCTGATTAAACACATAATCATCCTGGTGATTTGGGAGTTAAGGGTCTTATTAACTGATTGGATCGCTCCCTGCCTTGTTCAACAGTGCCACTCTGTACTTATAGCATTGCTTTTCACTGTGAATGCTAATTTGGATAGAAAGGAGGAATTTGGGGTTGAAGGAAAATAGCAGGACATTTTTAGAGAACATGGTAAATGGTAAATGGATTGCATTTATATAGCGTTTTTATCCAAAGCGCTTTACATTGCCTCACATTCACCCATTCATACACCGACGGTGGTGTCAACCATGCAAGGCAACAACCAGCTCATCGGGAGCAGTTAGGGTTAGGTGTCTTGCTCAGGGACACCTCGACACTTAGCTAGGGGGAGCCGGGGATCGAACCAGCAACCTTCCGGTTGCCGGACAACCATTCTACCTCCTGTCTGTCTTCTGCCCATGATTCTGATCAGTGCTGCGTTCACATGGAAGTGGGACGTTTCCAATTCAAAAGTTAACCATTAAAAAAACCTACAATAATCCTAACCTAAACCTACAGTAATCCATAGTCAAAATCCTAGTCGCATGATTACAAAGCTCTAAAGTCAATACCACTTGAAAGCTATAAGGCTGGTGGTAGTATATACATACTCTACTTTCTCTGAATGCAGCATCAGCAGTCGCCTGGAATCTGAAGATCACTCTTAAGTAGTAGGCCTTAGGTTAAGATACATAACTGATATTAATAGACAGGCCCTTCCCTTTAGCCTTGTGCTGAAAGGAAAGAGCACAGCTTTAGCTTACGATAAAGGTCTTTAGCCCAAAGACTAGCAAGCTACTAGCGAGCTCCGGCAAAGCAGAATAGGTAGCTTCCGTGACCTAGCACTGTTGGCATAACTGGAGCACGAGATCAAGGCTGGAAATATGAACCAGGTTGCCTTTTATACGGTGGCCCTGAGAGCTCAAAACCCTGCAATTGAAGAAAACACATGCAAATAGACAAAACACATGTCTATTTGACCAATATCTTTATGTTTATTTAAACAATTTTCTACTGTGTTTATTGTTCCTTTCGCACGCCTTTCCCTGTCTATACCCTTGATGCGGTGTTTGTTCTGAATGAGATACGTCAATCATAACGAGACATACCTGTTAAAATAAAAGGTAAACTAAACACAACACTACACCAATTTTTTTGTCACTGTGATCTGTGCATGAGATCAAACATCGAATGGCTCACTGTTTGAAGGTCAGGGTCAACAGGAATCTGACAGCCCCATGTCAGAAAATCAACTCCCTGTCAATAGACACTCCTTATCAGCTTGAGGTCAGACAGAAACTGATGAAATGGATGGAAAACTCGCATGTTTTCATCATCCGTCAGCTTGTGTCCAGTCGGAATGCAACACAGGGTGTGTCTGTGTTTAAAAGTCAACAGGTGGCTCAAATCTGTTTAACAAAGACAGATGCAGTTTCACTTCATTGGCTGGGGAACGATATCAACTTTATGACATCTGTTTATGTACAGTATTATTGGTTATGGTTATTGGAATATTGGAATATGTGTTCATGGGCTTTAATGGACAGGACAGTGAAGAGAGACGAGGAAAGGGATGGAGAACAATACTTAGCATGGGACTACCGGTCGGTATCGAACCTGGAATGTTACAAGCTATTTTTCCTTCGTTAGTGCACTGGCGAGTTGAGCCACCGATACGGCCCTCTAAATCTGTAGTTTTTTTGACAGATACTAAATCTGCTATATCTCTGCTCGGCGCATCGAGAATAGACACGAGTACACATGCCAGAGTGACACATTTATTTACTAACAGCCTCAGTGCAAAACAGCTGCTGAGACGCCACGACCGAGGGGCGAACCGAGAAGCTGACAGTGGGGAGGGGGGGGGAGGCGCAGCCAGAAGGAGGCTCAGGAGCCAATGGGAGGAGGTGTTAAGCATGACAGCAGGTGTCTGTCTGTTGCACCTTTTCACAGTTTGCGGTTGTGAACCGTTAACCGGTATTGTTTCCATGGTAACAAAGGAGACGTCGGCGACGTGCTGCGGAACGTACGCGTTGATCGGGTGGTCCGCAAAGGCGCACGTGTACACGCGCGCGCACACACACACAAACACACACACACACAGCTCATCTGGATATCAAATCAAACAAAAATATCACTGAGCTTAGCCATATAATGTCAATGTAGTCATAAAAGAGATCAAATTCAGTTACTGGAAATTCACTCCCTAGCAGTACGTAGGGTGTGTGTTTGGTGGCTGGTTGAAGCAGCCTCACCTGGCCCGAGTCAGGCTGATTAGACTCTGGGGCTGGATGAGGCTGCACACCTGTGGTGCATTGGCCAATCAATGCACAGAGGTGAATCAAGCCATCGCCACACACACTCAAGAGGGCCAGGTGAGGCTGCTTTAACCAGCCACCAACCACACACTCCAAAAGCAGTGCAGTAGTTGTTAATTCAAATTCCTATTCCTTATAAGGCTATACAGCTATGGAACAATACAGCTATGAGGTTATGGGGCTAAGAGGCTATAAGGCTATAGGGCTATAACACTATGGGGCTAAGAGGCTCTGAGGCTAAGGGGCTATAAGGCTATAGGGCTATAACACTATGGGGCTAAGAGGCTCTGAGGCTATGGGGCTAAGGGGCTATAAGGCTATGGGGCTATAAGGCTATGGGGCTAAGAGGCTATGAGGCTACAGGGCTATGGGTCTACTTACGAGGCATGATCCCTTGGTTGATGAGCTCCTGTCTGGACCTCCTCTGTTGGAGCTTCAACTGGAGGACTGTGGAGAAGACATGAGGAGAGAGAGACATCAGGAGGGTTGAAAGAGAGAGAGAGAGAGAGAGTTGGATCAGACATCATAACCGAGGGCCAGTTAGGGAGAGTTAATTGCTGTGATGACGATTTCCATTCAACTAAACAGACACTAACCTTTTGATTTCAATTATTTGCACAAAAAATGTTAAATGTATTGTATTGCAGGGGTTTCAGTTATTTATTTTTTATATATTGTTTGGAAATAATTGCTATGGAATTGCTCTACTCAGTCTGTAATCAGTGACAGCTAATAGAGGGATCACACACACACACACGCACGCACACACAAATAAACCAACATTTCCCAGAAATGTGTGACACTTTGAGATCTTAATCAGGAACCGCAGAGCAGAGACAACAATCACACGCATTTAGAATGAATAAGAGGGCGAGAGGCTGAGAGAGAGAGAGCGATCATGTTTTGGTCTTTTTCCGCTGCCTCTTTCTGCCATTTTCACTCAAGGGAGAAAAAAACGCAGTTCCAGGCGCCACCTACTGTTCACGATGGAGCGTGTCAAGTGAAAACATTGATTATTTTATGGCCTGTGTAGGGAACAATAATGTGTTATGTTGATTATTTTGCCCTCCTGGCCCAGTCTCTCTTGTGAAATAGGACAGGTTATAATCTCAATGAGATTTCACTTGATTGAAAAGAATACTCAAAAAAAACATTGTATCAATACAAATAATAATTAATCATAATAATTAATAGCAGGGTGAATGATTGAAAAGGACCTACCGACAGCTAAGAAGGCATTTTTCATTCATATTCAATACAATTATATTGTGAAAGCATCAGAAAGGAGCGGGGTTACACCTTGTTTCGTGTTTCGTTACGGAGATATTCTACCCAGGCCGATAGAGCGTCATAAATCATAGCGATATCCTGGTCTACCGCAACGTAATTTCCGAACATGACAAGAAGAACAACAACAGCGATGACGAGGAGAATAAATATGACATTTTTTTGTACAAATAATTTTGTACAAAGCAATATCCGAAATATGTAGCAGAGACGGATATCCCTCCATCAGAAGCCCCTCTCTCTCTCTTGCCACTAAAACCACGACAACGACTGAGAATAGGGTTACTACGGAAGATAAACTTTAAAAAAAAATGTAGATCAGTAATCTAAAGGTTTATTTGTGAGACTAAAAAACAACGCAATACCAAATGAGCACAGAATAACACCTGCTGCAGGACATAGACTCTGGGATTGGTAGGTACACGATAGCGGTACTACTTTTAATTGTTTTTTTAATGAAAAAACAACATAACAAGATAAACATAACATGAAATAAACCTACAGGCCTATGAAGGGCAATAAGCTTAACCATGCATTTAAATCCTGCGTCTTCGAAAGGGGGATATGGCTGTATGCTACAAGCACACCCAAGCCTTTAGAGTTCCTTGTCATCGAGTCGGCTGATAAATGTTGGCTAACGGCTATAGGGAGAGTTAGTACCGTAAGTTAGTTTGTTGTTGTTTAGGTTCAGACCCCCCACCAGGCTTTGGATGGTCCTAATGTGCACTCTACCTTCAGCGATATATTGTTATCTCCCTCTTTCAACAAATGTGTTACTTTTTTGTTAAGTCGCTTTGGATAAAAGCGTCTGCCAAATGCTCTAAATGTAAATGTAATGTTCCCAGACTTTAATGACGGTGGGAGATCTAACGCCTGCTGGCTCCCTTCACTCGCCGCTCTCCATATCCTTTATGTTCTCTACTGACACGCGGCCATTCAGCAATCACTGACGTTAGCGATCATCTGTAATATATCGTGAAGTCCTGCTAATAAGTGCTGAAATCAGTCCGTCCCGAACAGTGAACGTTTGTGCATCACACCGTGCGCGTCATCCTGTAATAAAAACTTAAAAACTCACTAATATTATCAATATTGACACTGACATCGACATTAAACACTACTCCTACTTTCATTTTTGTTACACAGAAGATTATCCATCTAAATTAACTCTTTTTCACTAAATGTTTCTTGTTCTGGTGTCTTTACCTGCCGAGAACAAACATGGCTGAGGAGTGAGGGGTGAGACTCCCTGCTGGCGTGGACAAGCGCGACATGGCCTGCTCACAGACGCAACCAGATGTGACATCACCGTCATGACATCAGAGTTCTAATGTTGGCTGCCGTTCACCTTGCCATTATAAATATGATGGACAAAAAGAGAAGGCCTTCTGCACGACAGCTGTGCTTATGGACGTCATGTGCACTGATCATTATATTCTTAGAATATAGGAACTAATAATAGGTGAACACTTCTAACTAATTATTCATCTCCTTCTCCATCTCCCTCTCTGCTAGCGCCTTGCTCCCTCGCCCTCTCTCCCCTGCTTCTATTTATGTCAATGCTGTAACAGACTGGAACCCTATCCCTCTGGGTCCCTCTGGAGTTATAGGAGGTGCTACTGTAAACACACACACACGCACAAGGGCACGCACACACACACACACACACACAAAGGCGCACACACAAAGGCGCACACACACAGACACACGCTCACAGCACACACACAACCTTGTGATGCGATAATGGAAAGGATATTTAAAAAACAAACAATCACTCACACACACACACACACTCACAAACTCACACACACTCATGCACGCACAAACACTAACTCACACACGCTCGCACACAGCCAGCAATATATAGCATTTGATAATTTTCTAGATTGCATTTTACTGATTGTTTTATTCGAGGCTTCTCATGAAATTAGCAGCTCATAAAACACTGGAGGGTAAGAAAAACATCACATTAAATTCACAGAGGTAACTAAGTGACTAGGGAGTGGAGGCAGATAACTGGATAACTGGATGGAGAAAGAGAATAAAGAATGAATGGTTTCCCCACGGATTGAACATTCCACACTGAAATAAATGGATGGTAAATGGATTGCATTTATATAGCGCCAAAGAGCTTTACATTGCCTCACATTCACCCATTCATACACCGACGGTGGCGTCAACCATGCAAGGCAACAACCAGCTCGTCGAGTAGGTGTGTTGCTCAGGGACACCTCGACAATTAGCTAGGCAGAGCCGGGGATCGAACCAGCAACCTTCCGGTTGCCAGACGCTCTCACTCCTGAGCTACTGCCGCCCTGCAATAGCAGGAAAATGGCTGTGTGCAGTACATGACTAGACATCTCGACACTTCAGCCACTCCTCCAGTTAATACATAGCACGTGTAACAAACTGCAAACTTAGGTGAACTGCAAACTTGACTCCGGTGGAGTCCTCATTCCTTGGTAATGTATGCTCAGGGAGACTATACCTTACCCAACATCCATAGGCTCCTCCTCTAATTACACTATGTCTTCATGATGCTCCGTCCATATACTCAGTTACACCCTGGGCTTCTCTGAATACTAGAACAGTTACCAGAGCTCGTACACATATCATTGATCTAGTTTGTCCACAGTCATCTAAGGCCTTTACAGTCAAACTATACAGCCAGACTCTACAGTCAAACTACAGTCAAACCCTACAGTCAAACTCTACAGACAAACTACAGCCAGACTCTACAGTCTAACTCTACAGACAAACTCTACAGACAGACTGCTACAGTCAAACTATACAGTCAGTCTACAGTCAAACTCTACAGACTATAGTCTGTAGTTTGACTGTAGAGTCTGACTGTATACAGTCAGATTATACAGTCTGTATAGTCTGTATACAGATACAGTTTGACTATAGTCAAACTCTCAGACTACTACTCTAGAGTCAAACTCTTCAACTAAACTACAGACAAACTACAGTCAAACTCTACAGTCCAAACAGAATATACAGCCAGACTCAACTCTACAGTCAGCCTGTAGTCATGCTGATTCTTGGGTTCATGGACCCTCCATCTGATATCCTGAAGGAACCCTTGGCCCAGAATAAACCAGACCTGGATGACAGCCTGCATGGGAGGCCTAGCAAGACCCCACAGAGCAGGGTATTTTTCTGCCTTTGTAAAGCGAACTCAATGAATGAATTCATGCTAACCGTCATTCAGTTAGCTGACACTCGGTCACATATTAACAACGTACATTCTTTATGCATTCATTCATTTTAAAATGAATTTGGCGTTAAAAGAGTGGTTTCATGGTTGAAGTTTGCCCTTTGATCAGCAGAACCTTAAAGTGCAGTTCGTTCGGTAAAAACAAGTGTTTGCAAATGCCAGAGGAAAACGTTGAATTTGATTCTTGACACCTGTCAGGAAGACGACGACAGCGCTCCACTGAAGCCAAAACACAAAAAACCTCATTCTGTTTTATGAGCAGTGGGAATAGAGAAATCGCGCTAGATAATCGCTTTATTAACTCACCCAAGGGTGCTCGTTACTGAGAATAAGGCTCTCTAGTCGGCACTAATGGGGCAACATGTACCAGAGTTGCCCAAAACACCCTGAAGAGGGCTTTGAAGATTACAACATGTTGTAAAGCAATTACAGCCTCATAAATCTATTCCACAAGTATATATTTAGTTGTTCGGTTGCAACAACAGTGGACAATGCACATTACTGATGGCCATGACCAATGAAATGTATCCTCAAACCTAGAACTGAAATTATTGGCCTATTTTTTTGTTTAAGTTTTAAAAATGCCGGGTTAACTGGCGACAAGCTGTGACTGTTGTTGTCGGGAGAGAGAGTTCCCGTTGCATCCACTGGAGACTTACTGGGGGAAATAACCCCTAAACGACACGAGGAGGAGGAGGAGAAGGAGAAGGAGGAGGAGGAACAGTTGTTGTGACATTTCAAAACAAACAGGGGGCTAGCTTACATGTGCTCGGCCCTCTATCTCTTATCTACCCTCCATGTATACGGCCTGTTTCCTTTACTGCTGTCTTAATCAACTCTTATTTATGCAAATGTATTTGTGACTGTATTCACTGTGTTACGCTGTTTTTTAGAGTGTATAATTTCACTTGTCATGTGTGACATGTGACATGCTGCAAATTCACTTTTGAAACTATTTCTATACAGATGATTCGGTGGTAAACAGATTTAATACCCTTCAACAGTTTGGGAGAAGGTTACATGTAAATGACTTCTCTCTCTGCATTTTTCCCTCTATTTAAGTCCAGTGCGATTGTGATTCATCCAACACTTCCGTCGCACGCGATTCACAATGACTGTTGTGAGATACGAACGTCATTCATGAGCAGGCATCTCGCTCAAGAACGCCTCCAGGCAGACTGTGGACGTTGGGGTTCGAACCCAGAAGCTTTCGGGCTGAGGTCAAACACCCTAAAACCCACTAGGCTATCCTGCCTCCGCTAGTACAGTACTGCTTTCACAGCACCAAGTACTCAGTACAACACAGGTATATATATATATACAGGTAACTCACAGCAAGAGGCTCACCTTGTCTGATGCTCTGACACGCCTGGCGTATGGCTTGTTTATCCATACTGTTCCCCATTGGTTGAGCCCTAAAGGGGGCGGGGTCAACACAGAGGTGTGCTGGCGGTTCCAACATGGCGGAGTTCAATCAGAGCTGATTACTAAGAGTACTCAGAATGAGCAGTATCGGCGGATACAGACGAGAGAGGAGACGGTCACAAAAGTCCCCCCAAAAAGCATTTGTCAGTTGTTACCTGATTAAAGCTTGGTTTAATCGCAAAATAACACGCCTCGACAACTGACGAAATGAGAACTCCTTTCACAAATATAACCCGGCAAGTTGGAATTTGGTTGTGAAAAGTAGGAATTTGCGAAACAATTTTGGAACAATACAAAAAGACGAGTTAAAACGTATATTTATGGACCCCCGGTTAAGCAACATAGGTTCTCAAATCCCCGAAAAAAAGGCTAAAAAGGTTCCTGGTTCAAGCTTCAAACTGCCGTTAAGTCCACCAGCCATGACAACACTTGGAAAAGAAGAAAATAAAAAATGGTTTACATGGAAAGGAAAAGAGGACTGCAGTACAACTCAGGACGAACAGTTCTGGTGCATCTACAGCAGAGAGACGGCTTGCTCCCTGGGAAATGTGTATGCGTGTGTGTGTGTGTGTGTGTGAGCGTGTGTGTGTGTGTGTGTGTGCGCACATGCGCCTGTGCGTGTCGGATGCCGACTAATACCTTGTTCAAGCAGTTTGTCGCAGCTGTTGCTGTGCTCAGTCATTTCTGCTGCTTGACGGACACAAGCAGAGGGGGACACGCACACACACACACACACACACACCCACACGCACGCAGGCACACGGGCGCTAAATTTCTCCCACTTTGCACCTATGACCTCAGCCCCGTCGGTGTCGCTGCACCTGCAGGCGGACCTCACAGCTTTGAACCTTTAGCATAGCCGCTCGGCTAAAGGTGTGAGCTGGCGGGCCACCTTCACCACCTTAGCCGCCCGCTAGGCTAAAGGTGTGAGTCGGTATGCCAGGCTATGTATACACTAGGCCCAAGCACATACACAGCCTAGCACATACAGTACATCCTTTCCAACCTACACATACTGCGCGTTCAAGACAACTAGGAACTGAGCTCCAACTGGGAATTACAGCTCAGAAATGAGGGTGTCATTTCAGAGCTCCAGTTTGTCCGACTTGACCAACATCAAACATAGCGGCCTTCACCGTTAATAAGAATGAAATGGTTATCTACATTTTTGTTGACGTTTTAACATATAATCTTATGTGTAATTATGCAATATCTGTTTGTATTGTTTCTATTTTGCTGGGATTATACCAATATGTGATACTGTTACACGGTAACAGTACACGGTAACAGTACACGGTAACAGTATCACGGTAACAGTATCACGGTAACAGTATCACGGTAACAGTACACGGTAACAGTATCACGGTAACAGTACACGGTAACAGTATCACGGTAACAGTACACGGTAACAGTATCACGGTAACAGTATCACGGTAACAGTATCACGGTAACAGTACACGGTAACAGTACACGGTAACAGTATCACGGTAACAGTACACGGTAACAGTACACGGTAACAGTAT
>OMKP01079156.1:0-13063 GCA_900302375.1 Bathygadus melanobranchus
GATCTCAATTACTTTCTTTCTCATTTGTTCCTGAATTTATTTGGATCTCGGCATGATGTCTAGCTTTTGAGGATCTTTTGGTCTACTTCACTTTGTCAGGCAGGTCCTATTTAAGTGATTTCTTGATTGAGAACTGTGTGGCAGTAATCAGGCCTGGGTGTGGCTAGAGAAATTGAACTCAGGTGTGATAAACCACAGTTAAGTTATGTTTTAACAGGGGAGGCAAACACTTTTTCACACAGGGCCATGTAGGTTTGGATTTTTTTTTATCCCTTAATAATAAAAACCTTCATTTAAAAACTGCATTTTGTGTTTACTTGTGTTATCTTTGACTAATATTTAAATTTGTTTGATGATCTGAAACATTTAAGTGTGACAAACATGCAAAAAAATAAGAAATCAGGAAGGGCGCAAACACTTTTTCACACCACTGTATATAATTATAGATATAGACAAAAAAAAAATATATATATATATACACACACACACACACACATTTATATATATGCATATTTATATATAATTTGTTTTGTTTCCTTAGGTTTCATCCCAGCCTGTGGAGAAGGCTGTATGGACTGTGAAGTCAAGGCTACCCCCGAGACTGGACATGCCATCCAAAGGGTTGACACACATCCAAATGTCCACCAGGAAAGTCTGGATGAAAAACCTCCCCAGCAAAAATGTATTTTCCGTAGACATATTCTCTGCACAGAAGGTTCATTTCAGCAGACCTATAATGAGCAGACATCTGCTTCAAGACAAAAAAGACCTTAAATTCAATCCAATCCACCTCAATAATGATCAGCTGACAGCCACCAAGATGCCAGACCTGGAAGAGATGGAGAAATGTCTTGATGAACCCGACAACAATGACTGGACTGAATCTGAGGCAGAGAATGAACTTGTTATTGACTGTGCTGTATCTGAGGCAGGGATTGAACTCGTTATTGACTGGACTGAATTTGAGGCGGAGAATGAACCAGAGGCGCAGAATGAACCCCACCCCACCCACAACAACCGAAACAAAGGAAAGGCAAAAGAAATGAAGGAGGATCTTGTATTTTATGACCTGATGGCCGAGATAAAAGAGCCCGAATCCACACAGAAAGCCAAGGACACAAGTCTCCGATGGAGATTCACTAATTGGCTCAATGAGAAAATGAAGAAACGCAACCTCCAGAAAATAAACCAGACCTACATAAACGAGTACAGGGAGATCTACTGCATAAACAGACGTGAGTCCCCTTCTGAATCACCTCCGCTTATTCTACAATCCACTGCATCAGGTCACTCAGCATGTTGTTGTTTTGTGGCACATGATCTTGCTTTTTATGTTCTTATCTTCTCACGTCCACATTGTTCAACAGTGGGTGGCATAGAATCCGCCAAACTGATCAGACGGGAGAGAATCGAGAGAGAGCAGATAAAAAGGAACCATCTACTCTGGCAAGAGAAGAAGAGATGGAGAATAATGGACTCCATGAACCGGTACTGGGCTGAGAAGCGGGAGAAGAAGGAGGCTCTGAGGCTGAAGGAGGAGCAGCGTTATGAGCGATGGGCAGCTGGAATGGGCCTCAACTCCTCAGACACCGAGCCAGCAGACCGGCCTAAAAAAAGAATGACTAAACTGGAGAAGAGAGTGTTGGGGTGAGTTACCATTTCATTCTTAATATGAGAACATATGAGTGTATTCACTGTGAACAAACAAGTGATTTTTGTCTTCTTTCAGTTGCTTTCCCAGATTGATCCCCCTGTTCCATTAAGCGGACCACCTCCACGACGTGCTTGCTTCTTTCATGGACCAGGGACAAGAGTCACTACACAACGCCCCTTCCCGCCAGAATGAAAAAAAAGAACAGACACTAAGTGCTTCACTTTTGCCCGCTGGCATTGCAAGCAGGCAAGAGTCCAGTCCTGGATGTCTTTACGGAGACTTCTCCATACATACTTGAAAACCTGCCACTGTCAGCCCCTGGGAACGATGGGTTGTGGTTGGCCATTTGAGACAATACACCAGGGACATGCTGTCAGGGGAGGCAGAGCCCTGTCAGTATAAAAAGTAAAAAACAGATAATGATAAAATAAAATAAATATGTATATTTCTCTACTGATCTGTGCTATAAATGTCATTTCTGTATGATTCCAATCATTTCAATTATTTTTATAATCAAAATCGCAGAATTTGCGTATTTCCTGTTCATATAGAGAAGAGACAGGCGAGGGGAGGCAGCGATGAGCTGAGCCTCCCCTCAGATTGCGCAATCTCTCACAAACTGGGGTGAGCCGGGCTCACTGAGCTCACTGAGCTCACTGAGCCCGTGCCTTTTGCTTTCTCACTGTGTGTCACCAATGTGATGTTTGCAGACACTTTTATTATATGTCCTCACTTTCCATAGAATAGGTCATGTATTTCACGTTTGTGTATAACATATTTAGTCTTGCTGATCGGACATAAAACCACACTGAAAAAAGCAGGAGGGGAGGCAAACAGTACCTCTGCCTCATTGAAGGGGGCGTGCGAGAGCCCACATGCCTGTTCTCCTCTGTTGCTCTTCTTCTACGCAGAGACGGCAAGTACCAATGAATACGCTAGTTAAAGAATCAGAGTCAAGGTCAGTGCAGCAGTCTGTGCTCTTATTTTGTGTTCTGACAGCAAAAATGGAAGCGATTAGATTGAAAAGAGATTCCTCCGAGGAGCACGGGAAACCCTGGATAGGGTTGAGGTCGAACAAGCGGCTGTGAGCCCACGCCGCGTCCCTTCCCCTGTCCAGACTCCTCTTCACCTCAAAAGGAAGACCGTCTGGAACAGGTGAGGAAGAAGAGGGAGACAATGCAGACTGACAGAGATGACTTCCTGTTTCTTATCACTTAGTCACTGTTGTTGATGTTTTGACTTGAACAGCCTAGACTTAGTTAGAGTCCCTAACACGGTGTGCTTGTGTTCTAGATGGTGAGGAGCCAGAGGGTGCTGGAGACTCAGAAGGAGCCTGAGGTGGGCGTGTCAGCAGAGTACCGTCTGCCAGCACTGAACCCTGGCCTGGCTATGGTCAGCCACACTGACCTCCATTACACCCATGGTGAGCTGTCTACATTATTGTGTTTACCTGCTTGTTACAAATACGGTACAAAGATATATATTTTGTCCAATTTGTTTGAAATGAAAAGATTGATCATCTTTAAAAATGAAATAATTATACATATATCTTATTTTGTGCTCTGACTGCAAAAATGGAAGATTCCATATCCAAGCTTCAAAATGTCTCAACACTGGACTTTCAATCAAAACGTGAAGTGATAAATACTGGAAGACCAATGCCGGAGCTAAAAGGTTTGCTTCAAACGACGGGACCGAAGATAAATCGCTCTTTTCAAACGAAGTGGTACACCCGAAAAGACTGGCTGTGTGGCTGTGCTACGAGAGAACGACTTTACTGCTTTCCCTGTCTGTTGTTCTCAACGTGTGACAATGTCTGGACTACAACGGGATTTGGTGACTTGAAAAATCTACAAAGAAGCATCATCAGACATGAAAGATCAGCTAAAAGCTTAAAAATAACCACCCAAAGAAAATCGATGAATTATTACATTTTAAAAATGAACGTAGCATTTTTTCCTTTATATAATTGAAAATATTTTCAAAACTGCAAATTGAATGGTGAATTTAAGCTACTCTATTGGGTTCATATATTTGTAAATCTCCCCTGCCACGAACCTCACCGCACGTCACTGCAATACACAGGAGGGAAACACCAGCATTGTGGAAATGGACCTGGGCGAGCTGCAGGCTGCTGACTGGTGTTTAATAGGCCTGGACGTCCAACTGTTCAGTAGTATCAGTTCTACTGACCAACTGCAGGCCTGGACCTCCCAGAACACAGCTGGAAAGTTATTGATCGATGTCCTACGGTGTAGCTAGTGCCATTGAGATAACACTGAATAATCAGCAACAAGAAAGTAGACAACATGAACCAGTTGTATTGACCAAACTTTTTTTCTTAAACAATTACATGATGGTACATTTGACAACATATTCAAGAATAACGTTAAACACAATCTAATCAGCCATTTGTATTGTTGTACATTAAAGTTGCCAAGCACAATTTTACACCAGTGGATCCTTCAGGAGGAAGGACTATTTACGTAGATGTCTACTTTCCACTGTGGATGTATCGCAGACAGTGTTGTACAACCTATCGATCTTAGTGTACAACCAGACAAATGTGTCTGGAAATTACCTCAAACCAAATACTAAATGACATCTTTAAAAAAAAAAGAAAAGACGAAGAGCTGTTATGTCTTTCACTGAATATTGTCACAATATTTAGCAGTGGAAACTATTGAGACTTGGTAATATGTGATCACGGTTTTGTTCTGTTTGGGTATCCTGCTTGGTTTTACATGATTAAAACATCTTTTAAACTGAGCACATATACACACATAGCATAGCTCAATCCAGCAAATTGACCAGACTAGTTTGTCAGTACTACATGGCAATAGATACAGAAAACAGAATGTACATCGTAATATGTACATACCATGGTCTACTACATAAATTGTACTACCATTCAAGCGGATTGGAGGTCCAGTAGTCCCTGTATTGTATTTATTTGCAGTATCGCCATATACATGTCGTCCATGCTATGGCAGATCTCTAAACCAATGTACTGGGATCAATTCCTGAATGTACTGAATGTGTTGCGTTTCTGAACAGTTGGGAAAAACCAAGCGGGGGTCATTCTTAATGGCACTTGGCGAACATAGACATGTCAAGTCTAACAAGCTGAAATCAATCCTTTGAGGATATACTATTTCGGATTATCAAAAGAAAAGAGAAAATGTATAGGCCTAGTTTAAGAATTCTGTATTTCACTTCAATTCTTTGCTCCTATGAGGGCACATTAGGAGTGGTGCTTCATGTGATTTGCAGTAGCATAAGAAGCGGATGGTTTTGCTACCATGCAACAAGAGACCTAGGCTTGGTTTGTCAGGAGCACGTCATGCCATGCAGCCGTGGCCCACAGAGGCACATCCCTCACAAAACACTGTGGGTTAAACCACATGCCGTTTGGCTCGTCTAAAGTGACCCAACTGTCAATGTACACATGGATTCACGATCCTCATCGTTGTTAATAACCTATAATGCAACAAAAAGTACAGTCGGCCTATGCTTTCGGGAAACGTAGCACTGCATAAATATACATTCTCAGATTAATTAGAATTAACAACAAACAAATGATATATAATCATAATTTCAGGACGAAATACATTCATCTTGCCAGTATAGCGGTTCAATCAATGAAAAGGATAAGAGGCTTTTCTTTGATGCAGCTTATGTCCGTACAGATGATTTTCTGGTTCTTTTCCAATAGCTGCAGATCCTTTTTGTACCACAGGGGGTGGTAATGAGTCTGATGTTTGGCTCCAGATAAAGCCGATCCTTCACTTCCATTCAACTTTTCGTTCTGTTTTTCTCTGCTGCGATGACATGTTAATGGCAGCCATTTTGTATTGTTTGTATCTATTTGAACATGAGGGTTTTACTGAAGTCAAAATGGAGCTAATGACATCCAGTCATATAAAGCAAGGCCATGTTGTAACTGTTCTTCGAGTACCTGTACTTTCTCATCAGACATTGTGTGAAGCTAATAAACATGTTCAAGTTCCTTCAGGCTCCCATCTTTATTTGGTACTTTTAACAAAAAACAATTATGTTTATTTTCAAATGTGGCCCAGTGTCCGGCTACTATATTTATTATATTTTGGCTAACAGAAAAAATACCGTTAGCTAGTCGATTAATTAAATGGTAGCTTGCTAAGTTTTGAACTGGTGACCATAGCAACAGGAGCTCATAATAAGCCTGTAAACACAACCCATCATATACAGGACATGATTTGACAGTTTGATAGTTTCAGGTGTTTTGCTGCAGACCACCAGCTTTCAGATGAAAGCCGTGAGAAAATGACAATGAAGAGTGACAGCTATGAATTATATCCTCATATTTCATCATATTTTCTTCGTCATCCTTTACTACCCCTCGCTGATTCAGTCTGCTTTTTCTTGCTGCGTTTTAAAATGTAAAAAAGTATATTTTCTATACTAAAAGTATAATTTCCTCTCCTTGTCCCCTTTCCCTCTTTCCTGTCCCTCTCTCTGTGGCTCGGCCTCTCAGTCACTCCTCTGTGATGGTGGGCAGATGGGGGGCAGTGGGTGAGGTGGGAGAGCTGTGTGGGTCTGGGCAGACGGTCACACTCGAGACGGACCAAACGTCGCTCAGCTCTGCAAAGTGGGAGTGAAAGGTTGCTGTTGAAAGTTCAACCCGGCACAGGGCATTGTGGGTATTGTAGTGCAAGTCGTGCAGAGTGCGGTCTTGAGAGTATACTAAACAGAGAGAGAGATAGGGGGGGTTCCAATAACAAGCCAAGGGGTAGATATAGCTAAAGCCAAATGCGGTGAGGCATCGATGCATGCAGACAGTTGTACATGAGAGCATCGAAACAAACAAACATATTACAAACAATCAAACATGATGCATTCATGTTTGATTGTTTGTAATATGTTTGTTTGTTTCGATGACATGCAGAGAAAACAAACAGATGAGTTTCAGGTGAAAGGCGAGTACGCTACATACAGACATTATAAACAGTATAACAACAACAACAGAGGCTTTCAACAGGGCCAGTGGTACAATGCTTTCTGGGTTTTTACATGGAAAACATCCGGTCATCATGCCACTCAAAGTTCCCTTTTTGCCTTCAAACAACCTATCAGGCAGGAGTCGGTGTGGAGCACACACACAGGATTGTGATTGGTTGACATGCAGGAAGTACATGCAGGGGGTGTCAGGGGTCGAAGGTCATAGGAAGGGAGACCAGCGTCTCACTGGGAGGGATGGAATGGCGCGGGTTCCAATTAATAGAGATTGCCTCTGACGAGTCTGACACACACACACACACACACACACACAAACACAGGCACACACAGACAGACACACACATACACATAAACATAAATGTATGCAGAGAAACACAGAGAGCATGCATACATTATAACACTTCAAACAACAACAATGACAGACACATATTGAGACTAGAAGTAAGTATGTAGACCTCTAGTCAACAGACCACTGAAGAAGCCTCTGTTTGGAAAGTCAGCTCTATTGTGGCATGAGATCGATTGACTCTTATTTTGAAAAAAGGGTCTTAAGAAGGTGTTTTCATCGTGATGTGATGTATGGTCTCCAAATGGATATCTATTTTTGCGGGGAAGTAACCCTCTGACAAACATTTCTAAAATAAGGTAGAAATAGCAAATTGCACTGCCAATGTTCTCCCCTCTTTAAAACAGTAATATAGGCACCTTATGTCAACATAGGCATCGATAACAAAATACATTCCTTGGAAATGTTTTAAAAGCAAAATGGTGACAAGCACATTCATAAATGCAACACGACAGTTGTTGCAAAATCATGTTTATGGACATTTCATCAAAGCAAGCCTCCAACAGTGGAAGTTCTCCAGGGTCTGACTACATGCACGACGAGAGCAAAGCAGAGGTTATTGTAACACGTGGTGGAACCCTACCCGTCCTGAACTTGCTGTAGGGGCCGTTCTCGTGGGTCTGGCGACTACCAGACCAGAAGGGCAGACCTCTCTCTCTCCACCTGCGGACCAAACACACACATCACAGGTCAGACACAGAGATCAGAGGAGTGGGTGCGTGACCTGGGAGTGTGTGGTCAGAGAATCTGTGTGTGTGTGTGTGAGAGAGAGAGAGAGATGTAGAGAGAGAAGCAGGGAGAGGCTAGAAGTTAGTTTGTGATTGAGTGATTAAGCCAGCTTTGTGTGGAATATAAATGTGCATTGTATGTGTATGCATGTGTACGTGCATGTGTTAACACACCAGTGGAATATGAAGATGGCAGTGATGAGGAAGGTGGACGACACGTCGGTCAGGATCCACATCAGACTGTACTCCTCTGGGGTCTGGAGAGAGAGAGACATAGACAGAGGGAGAGAGAGAGAAACAGACAGAGGGAGCGAGAGAGACATAGACAGAGGGAGAGAGACATAGACAGAGGGAGAGAGAGAGAAACAGACAGAGGGAGCGAGAGAGACATAGACAGAGGGAGAGAGACATAGACAGAGGGAGAGAGAGAGAGATATATCGAGAGATAAAGGCATCATAACATAACAATGTTTATCCTTTGCACTTCATTTTCTTACTCTAGCATACTATTTTTATGTATCTACTTTGTCTTAACGGAGTACTTCTCATTGTATATCCATTTTTTACAGTGTTATATCATATTGTATTTCATTTTTCATGATAACATGTAATAACGTCATTAAAGGCATTGTGTTTTAAGCCAGTTAGGCAGATAGTTGGCCATAAATAAGCAGACAGATAGATAGAGAGCTAGATAGACAGACATACAGTCAGACAGTCTGACAGCCAGACATACAGTCAGCAAAACGGGCAGACAGACTGACTGATAGATGGTCAGACAGGCGAACCGGTGGTCTCACCATCAGGAAGAGGGGCTGTCTGAGGTGGGACAGCAGCTGGACAGAGTTGGTGGTGACAGAATGGACCCCCGCACACCAGGCCAGCGAGTAGAGCCATGGCTGACTGATCACAAACAGGTTCGTACTGATGTTCACCGACCAGTACTTACTGTGGAGGGAGGGAGGGAAGGGGAGAGAGAGAGACAGAGAGAGAGAGACAGAGACAGAGAGAGAGACAGAGAGAGAGGGAGAGATGTTTAAATTTTTATTTCTAATGTCAATAAAGCTCTTTTAAATGGCATTGATTTGCGAGACAGAGTGAGAGATATAGATTCCAAAAGGGTAGGCTGTATCATTTTCAACGTTCGTACGGTTACAGCATGGTAATATGAATAGCATGAATAGAGGCAGAAACATAGTGAGAGAGATGTTGATCTTGAAAGATTATGATATCATTTTCAACATCCATATCGCTAAAGCCTGGATGACTGGAGGGAAATAAGAGCATGAGAGAGTGAGACACACACATAGAAACACAGAGATAGAGAGAGAGAGAGAGATCTGCTATATCATTTTCAACATTCACGTTGTTAAAGCATAGTGAGATGAACTGAGAGAGAGACGAGTATTAAAAGCAGGGAGAGAGAGATCCATGGAATCAGAGGGAGGAGGAAACCCCAGAGACAGAGGATGAAGAGAGCAGAGGAACAAGGTGGTGCACCGAGGGGGATACGATGAGGGGGATACGATGGCTGAATTAATAGAATCATGTTAAATGGGCGACAGTAGCTCAGGGGGTAGAGCGGTTGTCTGGACAACCGGAAGGTCGCTGGTTCGATCCCCGGCTCCGCCTAGCTAATTGTCGAGGTGTCCCTGAGCAAAGACACCTAACCCTAACTGCTCCCGACCAGCTGGTTGTTACGTTGCATGGTTGACACCACCGTCGGTGTATGAATGGATGAATGTGAGGCGAATGTAAAGCGCTATATAAATGCAGTCCATCCATCCATTTAAATAGGAGAGAGAGAGAGAGAGAGAGAGGGCAAAGTGAACCACAGAAAAAGGGATGAATCGGTCGCGAGGGAGATGCTTTTTTATTAAAATGGCTGTCAATCATCCAGCACCCAGCAGACAGACACACATACACACGTTTCAGTCAGTCTGAGAGTGTAATGGGTTCAGATCAAAGTGTGAGCCCATCCTTTGAAGTCTGTCTGTCTACTACAGATATGAGCCAAATATGAAAATATGATCCCTTCAGCCTTGAACCACACAAGAAGGCTAGATTGTCCGGTTATATACAAACCATGTCTGCTTTAAAATCAAACAGCGGTGTCAGAGTGGCAAGTCAATGATGGCATGGAAATACATTGTGATGCTATCGCGTGATCCTAAGATGCTAAATACAATACCTCAAAATAAGAAAATATAGAGTGTGTGTGTATGTTTCATCGATTACCATGTCATATTTACTCATTTAGGTAATGTAGTGTTAGGGCATCTTGCTGTCTACAGGTAGGCTGCGGACATTGGGGTTTCGAACCCACAACCTTTTGCCTGACAGTCAAACTATCTAACCACTATCCAGCCCTCGACTACCCCTAGTATTGTACAGGGGTTTAAACCTCAGGCTTTAACAACGATTCCATACTGTTTTAATTGTTAAATCAACGATTCGATAGTTGACGAATAATTATAGTTTGCTACAACTACATCTAATTTTACAAATACCAAATACCAAAAGAAATATGGATGTATCGTTACACCCCTAGTATTATATACACCTGATCTGCTGCTGGGACATGGAGCTGTAGTGCATGTTGAGCCTGCGGATGTGTCTGTCAGTCAGGTTTTGGATGGAGCTCTTCTCCCCCGACATCTGCTGCAGATCTGGGTCCGCAGCCTGGACCATGTCCCGGTCCTCAGAGGGCAGCCACAGCACCTACACACACACACAGAAACACACAAACATAGACACAAACATAAACACATAGAGAGAAAGACACACAGACACCGCTGTAACAACCATCACTGATGCAGCAGAAATGGTGCTAGAGTGGTATTTTGGACACATGCACATAAACGCATATACACATTTAAACTAATGTAAACTAAATGTTGATGTTAATTTGAATTGGAACTTATTGGGTTGGCGGGAGGAAATTAAGAAACGATTGTACATACAACCTTTAAGAAACAAACAAATAATGACTCAACATGTCACACCACACACTGGCTGACCTGTGAGGAGTTGATGTGGGCCCTGACAACCTGCAGAGTGCTGTTGATGTAGGAGACGTTGTAAGGGTGTCCGTACGGTGGCCTGCGCAGGTCAAACAGAACCAGCCTGCCGCTGCCTGCCGCCACCTCCAGGAACTGGGCCAGGGAGGGGATGGACTGGTTCTGGATGCTGGATCGCTCTGTCTCGCTCAGGGAGGAACCGGTACCGAACGGATCCATCTGGGGAGAGGAGAGAGGGAGGGGGGAGAAAGGAAGGACGGGAGGAATAAAATAGAAACATGGAATGAAAGAAAGATTTAGACCAGTAAACTCCAAGTAGCTCAGGAGGTAGAGCAGTTGTATGGCAACCAGAAGGTTGCTGGTTCGATCCCCGCCCCCTAGCTAAGTGTTGAGGTGTCCCTGAGCAAGACACCTAACCCCAACTGCTCCCGACGAGCTGGTTGTTGCCTTGCATGGTTGATGCCACCATCAGTGTATGAATGGGTGAATGTGAGGCAATGTTAATATAAATGCAATCCATCCACATCATTCAACAAATGAGAACTGAGGTCAATTTTCACAAAGGTACTTTTGAACATCATCTGTGTATGCTTTTCTGTGTTTGAGTGCGTCTCACCGAGAGGAACCAGTTCCCAGCGTTGAGCTGCTGTAGCTCCGCCCAGGTGAACATGGAGGAGTCCTGCTGGGTGCGGTTGGGGAACACCTCGTCTACGTCCGTGGTCCTCCGCAGGGTGGAGTCATGCATCAGAAAGGGAACACCGTCATAACTGTGGACACGTGTGTGTGTGTGTGAGGAGATTGTGTTTGTGTGTGTGAGTGGTGAGTGAGAGAGTAAGAGTGAGAGATAGAGAGCGGGGGATATGTGTATGTGTGAGGAGTATGTGTGTGCATGCACATGCATGTGCGAGCATGTGTGCATGCGTGTGTGTGGATATTGTGTGTGTGGGGGGAGTATGTGTGTGGTGTAGGCGCAAGAGAGTTTGTTTGAAGTGTGAGGTGTTTGAAGTGTGGGAGTGAGTGTGTGGGATGAAGAACATAAGAGGAGGAGGATGGAGGAGAGGAAGGGATAATTACAGAGGGTTGGAACGAGGGAGCAGGAAGTGGTGGACAGAGGAGAGGAGAAGATGATTAAAGTCATCAATAAACATGTGGACCACTCAGCAATCACACTGAGGGTGGCTTTCTCACTCATTCATCTCATTTATGAGTACCAACACTCACACACACACACACACACACACACACACACGCATGCTTGCACACACGTGTGCTAACACATACAAACAAAACACCCAGGCGTTGCCCGTTTAATTTCACAACAAGGATTTTTTTCACAGCACAATACTTGCAAGGTGGGCATATTTATTGATGCTGACAAAACATGTTCATAAAATCCATTCATCACTCCTTAACACACACACACACATATTTACATGGATCACCTGCCACACGGCCACTTAGATTACACCAAGGCATGCTAATTCCCCCTTTTGATCAGGTCAGCGCTATCCATCGTAGCTAGCGTGCCAGGGCTAACGGGTGCGCTAGCAGCTAACTGGATTAGTGCATGTTAAGCCCCTTAGCACTGAGGCAGGTGGCCAGGTTAACATCTGACCTCTGTGACTAGGGATGGATCTGCTGCTCAGACAGAAGTAACAGATCTGACTGATGCACTGGTTTGAATGATTCAAGACAGGTATAGTTATAGTGATCGTTTAGCAGACGCTTTTATCCCAAGCAATTACAGGGTTTTGTTAGATACATGTCATTAAGGAGCAAGTCAGAGTAAGGGCATTGTGCTCAAGGGCACCTACAGGTAAACTGCAGACATTGAGATTTTAACCAAGAACCGGTCGGCTGGGAGTCTAATCCTGCTAATCCTGCCCCTACAGAGTACAGGTATATGTAAAATGTCAGATTTAAATGAGGTCAATGAAGTGGCTTAAGGTCCCTTGAGACTATATCCCTTGGCTTAAGGTCCCTTGAGACTATATTGTTACTATTGGTTGGTGCCTGCCGGGTCGAAGTTCACATCATTTTAACTTTCCATCGCATTCCCCGTAGGAGAACATTACATGGAGACCTGTGTGGATGAAGCCGATGACATTGTGATACTAAAGACAACAGGGACAGTTGCTGTGTTTTACCTGATCGTCACGTCTGTCTCCAGGCCTTCCCCTCCCACCTCCACTGCTTTCTCAAACGATAGGACAGTGTTCTCTGGAGCTAACTGCACGCGCGCACACACACACACACAGACAGACAGACAGACAGACAGACAGACAGACAGACCGTACATTTGTTGAGAGAGTGAAAC
>OMKP01079158.1:0-11675 GCA_900302375.1 Bathygadus melanobranchus
CGCTAGCACATACACAGGATGTTTCCACTAACACATTTATAACGAGTCAAAAAGCTGAGCTTGTCTTTCTCTCATTTCTCTTCTGTGTCTGCCATTTCTCTCTCTTTTCTACTGAAACTGCTTGTTAAAACCACAAAACTTTAGAAATGCCTCTAAATCCTCTAGTTGTGGTTGGAATGCATAGCTGACACAGTGCTGTGGCGGGAGGACAGTGTTTTATTGCGCTTGCATGGGTTAAATAGTTAAACTATGGGTGACAGAAGTGCACCTAAAGCATGCTTATTTTCCTAGAATCGGTAGTCGGATAGACATGTTAAAAGACTTATTGTTCTGTAAAAGGACGGCCGCTGGTTTGACGTGTCACAGAACTTAGTCGAGGGTGGAGGTCATGTGACCCAAAGGGCAAAGGTGAAATCCCACAAATTAAAGATAATAAGCAATTTGCAGTTTTTGACTAATGTTTCCATGGCAAGGCATGGGCGAGGACATGATTGTTTTATCGTTTTTGTTTTTAGAGCAAGCTTCAACTTTTTAGACTTTATTTTCTTTTATGTTGTTGTTGATTTTATACAGAAAATCTAAATCTATTCATTTGGATTTGATACGTGTGCTCCCAAACGACAACCATAACACGGACACTGTACGAGACCATCGTGAGACTGTATCGGGTTACCGTACTGAACTAGTCACAAACACACACTAGACACCGCACAACACACAGACATACGTAGACACACGCGTCTAGTCTGAGCGCTGACCGCCAGAGACTGGTTCACCTCACTACCCGTTCGTTTAGTCGTCGTTTATCTTTTGTAACTCAGGGTGCGGGAAGGGGGTGGGGGGGGAGGAAACACCACAGGTCGCGTGGTTCACGGCAGAATTTGGTGAAATTTGACGTAGGCCCAAAACCTTGCTATACGGTGCTTTCTGGTCTAAGGCGATAATGGTCTAAGATGACGGGGATAGGGATTATATTCAGAAGATATTTAACAGAGGTGGATGATTGACACCACAATAAACAAATAGAGTAATAGTCAAATATTCCAACAGATGTTTCTCATAGAATCCTCTATAACCATTTTATCATTGTCGCTTTTCTGTTGTTGTCTGGGGATAGATTTATGATGGAGAGGAGGGTAGTCACGTTTCAATGGGAAGCTCACCTGCAAATCTTGTTTTTACTGCCATTTTATGAGATGGGATGACAGGTAAGCTGATAGGCGCTCTTCATTCATCTACCGTTGATCCCACGACGTTCTGCGAATCCCGCCTCTTCCTCCTCCTCCTCTTCTTTCGTCCGAGCACCCAAAACCAGAGAACAGTAACGCACATCAGGGCAAACCAACAGAAACTATCTCACAACATATTCCACTTGTGGACACAGAGCAATAAGAATTATTTTGTGGAGACCTATAGACCTAGTGAAGTTTAACACGATTGGACACATGTAGTCGACTTACTCTTATGCAAATGCCAGTATTGCAAGACAAGTATTCAGTAGTTTATGGACAGCAATTATATGGCACCCTTTACCGAACTGCACGTTTTCATCAATTCCAAAACCGAGAAGAAAAAAAACGTGGCCCTACTTTGGGTCCTCGACACTTTGCATGTAAACTAGTGTTAGATCTTTTATCCTCTCCTGTATAACTGTCTTACTCTCCGTCTTCCCCAGCGTTGTGACCCTGTTTTGTTCTGCCCCGATAGTTTCACCTCCTCCTCCTCCTCCTCCTCCTCCTCCTCCTCTGTTCCCGTTCCAATATTTTGCTTTTGTTTACTTTCTTACCCTTTCTCGTTTGTAAGTTTTATTTTTGTAATTGTGCATGTACAAGCGTCACTGACTCGATGGATATGTTTAAAAAAAAAAAAGAGAGATTTCTGCTGCTGAAGCCATGCAAAACGTTTTGAAATGCCCTTAAAATATGAACTATGTTTTCTGAATGCTTTGTATTCTTTCTGCTGTAAAATAATAAAAAAAGAAAAAAATGAAGAAAATGGTCGAACGTTGAAGTTTCGTACGTCGTGTCGTTTCCTCTGCGCTTCATAAACACAAGACATCTAGTCATCTAGTGTGCTAGAGAGAGACGTATAGCCTTCATGAAGAGACACCGTCACCTAACCCTAACATACAAGGTCAACCTCTGATGTGGGACAACAAGGAGCAGCTAAAGGCCTCGGTCGGTCAGTCTGAGCATGAACTAGATCGCACAGTGATCTAGTTCTAGATCAACTCCATCACACTGAGAACCATCTGACCCAAGGGACGATAGCTGCAGTCGTATCCACACTCAAGCGCTCAACCTTCTATGGTTTGTAGTTCTATGTGAATACACTGGTTCTCCACAGCTGTGCCGTTACATAGGATGACTTGACCTTGATGCTATCATTGGTTGACCTTTGATATGTGAGTCAGCGATCACATTTGACAGTTCCTGGGGTATTATGGTCTGTCTTTTACTGCTATACTAAGGTCTCTGTCTGGTCTCAAGTTTCAAGTGAAATAATACAAAAATAATTGTTATCCAGGCATGACTTCTTTTTTTCAGTTTTAATTTTTGTCAACCATCACACACCAAGGTGTGCACACAAACACATTTAGAGCATTATTAAATAAATCATCTTAACATCATAAAATAGCAAATAATTCTCATACAAACATATGACAGTGTCCATAACGTCTGTGTGTGTGTGTATCTATCTGTGTGTGTGTGTGTTTGTATCTGTATCAGTGTGTGTGTGTCTGGATGGATTCTGTGAGAGGAAACTAAGAGAGGACCATTCAGTGTCAGCCCTGTCCTCAGGGTTAGGGTTAGGGTTACTTCGTACTAGACACAGTACTTCCAGAAGCATTCCGTGTTCCCCCCTCGCTTCCGGAACTGCTTCCTGACGCCCAGGAAGTGACTGAAGGGGTTTAGGAGGCTTTGTTTCTCCAACATGACCTGCGTGAAACAAGATGGCGACTTAGTGAGAATCCCACATGCACCGGGCTGCGTCTCAGGAAGTGTTGGGTCGTAGCCGAGAGGTGCTCACCTCTCGCTTCATTCCTCTTGGCAGCAGGCCGATGCCTCTAATACCTTAGCAAGACACAGATGACAAACACAAGGAAAGGGTTATACTATAGGATCACTACGTCTGTGTTGGTCTGCTGTGTAAGACACATGCAGGGGAAATGAACAGGATATTAGACACAGTTGGGACATGTGCATCTCTGCAATGGTTTCTATATATATGTGTTGTCTGCGATTACACACACAGGTGTGTGTGTGTGTGTATGTACGTGTGTGTGTGTCTTTGTTTTTGTATGTGTGTGGGTCATATGCATGTTGTGTATGTATGCATATATATGTATCTTATTTGTGTGTCTGTGTCTTTGTTTGTGTGTGTGTGTGTGTGTGTGAGTTGCCGCACCATCTCTGAGCTCTGAGGACAGCAGGGAGGCGTATCTGAGGCCTGTGGAGTCCTGATGGGGGAACGTTTGTTCAGAGAGCGAGAGCTCGTCCAGACTACCGACTCCTCGGTCTTCCGCTGATACTGACCACACACACGCACACGCACGCACGCACACACACGCACACGCACACGCACACACAGAACAAAGACACAGGACACATCACGCCACCATGCTCAGACTGATATCTCTGGATGGGCTGCACTTCCTGCACAGGAAGTACACGTTTTTTGTCAAGTGACATCTCAACGTAGTTAAGCCGTGGAGAAGTGAAATACTGTGCAGCTCAGTAGAGACACTGGACTGTACAGCATCAGCAATGGGCACATTTTAACAGTGTCAAATAATTTTAGCTTCTATCTTCCTATTAACTTAACTAAGTTAACGTTTACGCTAACATTCCTCACAACGATGATGAAGATGCTAAACTGTTGCCATTCTTTTTCTTCCAGTTAAGTAACTGGAAGCTCTTTCCTCCAGTAATAACACGTACCCCATAAATCCTTACATATCATTTAATAGCTCCACTTTAATTAACCAAAGTACTAAACAAGAGATTTACTACGTCCTCCCAAATGTATCACCGGCGTTCTGTCACAAACTAATTACATTCCACTTACCGGGGCCCGAGTAGGGCATCTCGGCGGAGTCTGTGATGGGGTGGGCCCACAGGGGCCCGAAGGTCACTAACAGGAGGGCCCACGGAAGGATCTGGCTACACATCATTACTCTGCAGGGGGCCGTTGTTGTCTTGTAGCGTTGCTGCCTCTGTGACTACAGAGCTCCTCTTCAAGACACGCGTGTGGTTTCTTCCAGGGGGTCTACACTAGACGGGTCTTCCTCTCGTCTGTGCTGTGGACTCCCACTCAATTATATATCCCCAGCCATGTGACCCCCACCACCAACCCCAACCTAAAACAAAAGCACGCACACACACGCACACACACGCACGCGGACCCTCTGCTCTTTGTGGCCCCAAAAGGCGTCAGCGTATTCCAAAATGCCCCCTGGTCCAGTGATGATGAATCAACAGGCCAGGTGAATTATGGGCACCATAAAGAAAGCAAGTGATCCATCCTTCAAGGCCAAAGTCGTGTTTTACCAGACTTTTTTTGTATTTTTATGGGCTGTTTCAAACCAGTGCGTAAGCAGGGCTTCAAAGCGGATGCTTCAGATGTGCCTCTCATCCGCGACACCGAGGGGAGCAGGTGGATGTTACGACGTTACGGGGAGCTAGATGCTTTTTATTGTATGAATTCATTAACTTCTGCTGAAGGTCTGGATAAGGGAGAGCGCACCCGAGCCCTGGTGTTCCTTCGAAGCCGTTTAAAATGCACTCTTTATTTTGCACACACATCAAGGATATTGAGTTAGTCTGTAAGCCATGTGACATTTTAAGTCGATTGGAAACAGCTGTGAATGTGCCACAGTTCACCGGAGCTGGTCTGATTGATGCACCAACACAGTTCAGAGGCCTTGTTCCAGAGAGGGATGGTAAGCCTATATTTCAGTCCTCACTTCGCCTTAGACCGGCAATAAACTTAGGTTTTATAGGTCGTTCTATCAAGGCCGGCTGGGGCCAGATGAGGCGCTGTGAGTGGACTGGACGCTGAGGTAACAGGTGGGAGTATTTTGGAAAACCACGTTGTGCATCTGGCTGTTATTTGTTATTTTGTTTATTTATTAGAGCGGAGGTGACGTCGGTGCGTCCTGTATGATAATACGGGTGGTAGTGACATTTAGTTTAATGGTGAGGCGGCCAGACGATGTTATGTGTTGCTGTAGTTCATCCAAAGCAATTAGGATTTATATTCTGTGCTCGTCGTCTGGGGGACGGGGCCTTTGGCCCATTTCCAAATCATAGGCAAACTCCAGACTCCACCACTCAACCCTGATGAAGCCACACCCCTTCTGGTGGTGTGTGTGTATGTGTGTGTGTTTGTGTGCGTGTGTATGTATATGTATTTGTACATATATATATATATGTAATGCAAAATAGGTAATGCAAAATTCTTATTTATTGATTTCTTTTTAAACTTCCTGCTTGCATATACATTACTAAATGTAACACATTTCTATTCTATTCTATTCTATTCTAATTGTACTATACCTTCAGTGATATATTGTTGTCTCCCTCTTTCGACAAATGTGTTACTTTTTTGTAAGTCGCTTTGGATAAAAGCGTCTGCCAAATGCTCTAAATGTAAATGTAAATGTAAACACATCTCAGCCACCCTACAGATGCGTGGTACCTCAAATACAATTTAAACATCTGAGCTGTACATGTTTACTGTTCCTTTCATGTTTCACTGCTTCATATACATGCGATGCTTAGTTTCGCCAGCAGAGGGAAATATTACTTAGTAAGTACTTCTGGAATAACTTCATACCAGATTTGTATACATTTCTATGTCTTGGGCAACTTGACTTGTTTATCATGCAATGAAATGTTCTAGTTATGTCCAACCTGCAAAAGGTAGTGTTCAATGCAATATGAAATAACCAACAATAACCAAAAATAAATAAATAAATAAATAAACGACACAATATCCCAACAACACTAAGGGATATTACAAACAACACACAATGTGTCCATATTTTTAACTTCATATATTAGTATATATTGAAGCTATCAATAAAACGTTCTGTAATCGATGTGATATCCATATCACCATATCACATCCATATCCAAACATTCTGCTTAACCCACGTCAAAGTTAACTGTGTCTACTGTCTTTGACTGATTTCCAACCTATTATGTATCAATTTTAAGGATATTTCTTTGATGTTGTGTTTTGATATTACTTTGATGTAGTCCCTAGACAGAGCTGGTTATAAAGGGGCCCTGGTTGTAAAGGGGCCAGAGGGACGCGGATGGGTTCAGTTTGTCCTTCCTCGGATCCCATCAGTCAGCGGAGTCTCGTCTCATTGATGAAGTAACGAAGTGTCCAAATTAATATCCAGATCGATAACACGTTTTCAGTTCGCTGCTCGTTAGTTTACTACTCGGTGACTTTTACAGAAGGACGGAAGTGCAAAAACTCAACAAAAGCCTTTTCTCAACTCTTTTTGTGTGGTGTTTACTTGTTGTGCAGGTATGTTATGAATAACCTATTGCTGTTTTATTATATGGTGTTGTTCAAAGGTCCAGTCGGATATAGCATATTTAGTAATGTACTAAACATTTATAGTAATGTAATGTGTTCGTAGTCGCGCTTTAGTAACACTGGAGTTGCGCTGCGTTTTCGCTCCGTCTCCAAACGCAAGTCGTGCCCTTTATTGTTGTCGGGGTTGTTTGTACATAACCTAACGAATCCATCTGAAATGTAATCGTTCGCTTATCACGTCTGTTGTGGCAACGAATGTATCGTCTTTGCTGTTACAACGTGACAGTAATACATATATATGTCATTACATGGAGGGATGTAACACCGACTTTTGTGCTGTCAACTTTTCAGGAGCGTTTAAAGTTTAACCCTTGCGTGTAAAAGTTTCCCCTGCTGTCCTTCAGGTTGTCCGTACGTCTGTCTCTGGCATGAAGGACTGACTACACCCCAGGGGGCATCCATGGCAGAGCTGGATATCGACCAGTCCCACCTGCCGCGCGTAAAGGAAGGTAATTTAAATAAAAAAGTGAATTTACATAAAAGGTGAACGCGTGTGTATTTATATCGCAACACATGGTTAAATAGCCGTAATATCAGTGTTGTTGTGACAGTGTAGTGCAGGCAGACATGGCTTGTTGTGGTGCTCTACAGATAACGACATGGAATGCGATGGGTGTCGCAGATACATTTGTGGAATGTCTTACGTGTTTCCTGACTGTCAGAGAGCACTTCAACAGCTATAAACATACAGACGCTAAATAGATACTCCATATGATACACTAACTTTGTGTATGTATAATGCAGAAAGCAAAATTGCATTATCATCTTTTTATGTTGCTGGCGTGCACAGTATTATCTAGTAATGTCTATGTTATGTTCCTGAGCTGCCCGTCCACTACCGTTTACCACTAGTAGCCCGTCTAAGGGGCCAGCAGCCCGGTGGTTAGCGACGCTTGCACCACAGCAGTTCAGGGCCTGCGTGTATTCCGTCATGGGAGATAACTCAGCAGTCTTGTGCACAAAAGGCGCGCTGTGCAGCTCCCCATGCACACGCTTTATTAGGCCGCGGCCGGCAAACAAACAAAGGAGCCGCTTGTGCTCGGAGGAGAAACTGGTTAATTAGGCGGCAGCTGCCTCCTAAGCTAAGCTAAGCTAAACCGGGTTGTCTGGTCAGTTTATCTCTTTCCGTGAAGGCTTGGATCGGCGTTCGTGTGTTTCCTTCAAGATAAAAGCGGGATGATTTATCGGGTGGTTCTGATTCAGCTTCCCTCCGGAGCGTCAGCACCGCGCGTCTCACTTCCTCCCTCCTCGCTTATCAACGCGGCCGAGAAGCTCCAGAGTTCAACTTTCTTTGTTTTCACCCCCCCCCCCCCCTCTTATCAGTTCCTGTTGGGGTTTTGGTGTGTGTTTGGTCGTTCCTGATATCCTGCAAGTCGAGAGAACATATCTCACAGTGGAATTCCCCAGTCCACTCTCCCTCCACACAACCCCCAGTCTCTCTCTGTCTGTCTCTCTTTTCTGTCTCTCTTTCTCGGTCTGCTGCTCTCTGTCTCTCTTTCTCTCTTTCTCTCTATGTATTTCTCTCTCTCTGTCTCTATGTATTTGTCTATCTATCTATATATCTATGTATTTCTCTCTCTCTCTCTCTCCCTCCCCCGAGACTCCCATTCCCCCCTCACCCCTTTCTTCTCCATGACAACGTGGTCTGGTTCAGGAGCTGGCTGACCCAGTGCTATAAATAAAGTGGAGCTCATGGTATGGTGCATACCATGAGCTCCAGGCTGGGTCCATCCTGGTGAGTGTGAGAAACAGTACAATGCTGACAGAGGAGGTGTGTGTGTGTGTGTGTGTGTGTGTGTGTCTAAGGGGGCTGCTGGCCTAAAATAGTGTCCTTATCATTCTCTCCCCCCTTCAGTAACATTTCTCTGCAGTCACTCACCAGTGTTGGCGGCAGGGCTGAGGAGATGTCTCTGTCTGTGTTTGATCTCCCTTTCATGAGAGAGGATTATTTGCATGATTTGTCTTCGCTGTGCCTTGTTGTCAGGACTGTGTGGATCGTTTACTTTCACCCATCTGAGACAACGTTACACCGCTCTGTAGAGGTTGTTCTAAGATGGCCGCAATTACGACATATCTCGTTTAGTGACATATTACGACATCTCGTTTAGCGACATATTACGACATATCTCGTTTAGCGACATATTACGACATATCTCGTTTAGCGACATATTACGACATATCTCGTTTAGCGACATATTACGACATATCTCGTTTAGCGACATATTACGACATATCTCGTTTAGCGACATATTACGACATATCTCGTTTAGCGACATATTACGACATATCTCGTTTAGCGACATATTACGACATATCTCGTTTAGCGACATATTACGACATATCTCGTTTAGCGACATATTACGACATATCTCGTTTAGCGACATATTACGACATATCTCGTTTAGCGACATATTACGACATATCTCGTTTAGCGACATATTACGACATATCTCGTTTAGCGCCATATTACGACATATCTCGTTTAGCGCCATATTACGGCATATCTCGTTTAGCGACATATTACGACATATCTCGTTTAGCGACATATTACGACATATCTCGTTTAGCGACATATTACGACATATCTCGTTTAGCGACATATTACGACATATCTCGTTTAGCGACATATTACGACATATTCGCTTGCAAATAAGAAATAGAGTGTCATTTTAACATGGACAGATAAGTTAAGGATTGTTTTGAAGTGCAATGGTTTCCTGCTCGACTCCTTGCCCTTTGACCTCATTTTCATGGACACCCTGGAGAGTGTTGAGGCAACACAGTCACAGTTGTAAAACAACTGTACTGCCTTGCAGCAGGCCGCGGGGCAGCACGGGTCTGGAACTCTCGTCGACATTATATTTAGTTGTCTGGATAAACCTTCTGTTCTGCCGGCATCTTAACTCCTGTGGCCAATTCTGGTTATCTGCTGGGTCTTCCTGAAGAAGCTCATGGTCGGGGAATCCTTGAAAAGACACACAAACACACACACACACACATACTGCATGCTGTTGTACTGCCAGAGTGCCTTAAGTCTTTGAGTGCAAAAAACCTGTTTGGCGTAATCGTCCTCCCTCCATACACACCCTCACCAGAGCATTGTACTTCTGATAAACAAGTTGGACCACACACACACACACCACACACACAGAAACTAAATCTTCTCTTCAAGGTTTATTTATTTTTCCTCTTTTCATTTCACTGCGGAGCCCAGAGACGGTTGTCCTGGAGAAAACCTAGCCAGCAGTAAACTGGTGTTTAGCAGTCGTCTCGTAGTCTGATTAGGGAGCGGGCTTTGGACCTGATCTCTTTTCATTGAGAAGAGAGACATGAGGTTGAGTCTCTTTAAGCTTTTCAACAGGTGTAAGTCTTCATGCATAGTTTGTCCCGGCAAATGTTTAACTCTCTCCTAGTCGCAAGACCCGAGACAGAAGGGTCGTTGATGGTGTAACCAGACCCAGTTCCAGGGCTTAGTGCTGTCTGGGGGGATTCCTATGAACGTGGACCGCTGAGGACCCCACCAAGATGGCCCAATAAGACTAAACACACACACACACACACACGTTTTCTTTGTCTCAACATAAACCCTATAGCCTATTTTGAGGACACAGGACATTGTTTTGGTCTGAGTGTTCTGCTCCTAGCAGTGTTTATACTCCCGGTGCTGTTTAGTCCCTCTGTTTACACAGAGGGACCAAAAGGACACATCCGTATTTATGCCAACTCCACAAACTACAGCAGAGGTCCCTGTAAACCCCGGGAGGCCCGAGGTGCATTGTTAGCACCAGGGTGTAGCTCAGGTGTGAAGATGAGGCGCACATAAAAACCTGCCACCGTCATGGGTGGTAGGTTTTAGTCCTCTCTTGATCTATTTTAATATAGTATATTTTAAGATACCTCTGTCTTGCTTTCATTATGAAGCATTCTACTTGTGTATTAGCTTGTATTCTGATGCATGAATTGGTATAGGGTGTGTTTTTAAGTTGTGGGAAAGCTGCAGTGGCAATGTGTTTGGATATTCTGCTATGCTAACATAGATTTGATCATGATCATTCCCCGGTGGTAATCCTCGCTCCAGGTCACTTTGACTGTTGCAAGGAGGAGTGCCAGAGAACAGAGAGTTGATCGAGGCCTCTGTGGCTCAGTAGCGTTGCACATGTGGTACGTTGATCTTCAAACAGCCTCTATAATAACTTCATCAGCGTACAAGGCGTTAACTCAAATCATATGCATGCAAATCTTTGTCTTAAACCCTTAACCCTCGCTCGTGCAGAGTAGACTACATAGCAGCCGGTACTGCCTGAGTATTGTCTTAAGGCTGCACACTTTTCCCTATGCTGTCTGCTCTGATAATACAATACAATATAACACAACAAGGTTATGTCTATACAGCATTTGCTAAATGGATTGCATTTATATAGCTCTTTATCCAAAGTGCTTTACATTGCCTCACATTCACCCATTCATACACACATTCATACACCGACGGCGGTGTCAACCATGCAAGGCAACAGCCAGCTCGTCGGGAGCAGTTAGGGTTAGGTGTCTTGCTCAGGGACACCTCGACACTTAGCTAGGGGGAGCTGGGGGTCGTTACAAAGGAGACGTTTGTATCCTAAGACTACGTTGGAAGAAGTGAATGGCTCTCTGTTGTGTCTGTAGACCCATTACTGTACAGCTACTGTAAACACTACATGTTGGAGAGCCATCCCTTTAAAACATAGAGCACTACAGTAGCACTGTGGTCGTTGAGCTACAAGAAGAGGGCTTTAGATGTGTGGGTTCATCTTGTTGTGGCTAACCACCAACAGCTAACCATCAACAGCTAACCACCAACAGCTAACTATCAAAAGCTAACCACCAACAGCTAACCACCAACAGCATAACCACCAACAGCTAACCACCAGCAGCTAACCACCAGCAGCTAACCACCAACAGCTAAACATCAACTGCTAACCATCAACTGCTCACCATCAACCACCAAATTAGCAAGCCTTTTCACATTTCCACTAATTCACTCACTTTCAATGAGACATTTATATTTTACTTTACCTCCTCAG
>OMKP01079160.1:0-16164 GCA_900302375.1 Bathygadus melanobranchus
ATCACGTGAGTCCTTCCTCGATAGCACCATTTCCCCTCTGTCGCAGTTCTTTCTGTCGGGGTACTCTCTGTCCTCCTTCCCCCCGTTCCCCTCATGCTGCTTCTGCTCTTCTGCATCTCCCACCACCCCAGGCCTGGCTCCGGCCCCACTGGTCGCCCCAGGCCCGGCTCCAGGTCCACTGGTCGCCCCCGGCCCGGCTCCAGGCCCACTGGTCGCCCCGGGCCCTCGCATTCCCACGAGGATGCTCATGCCCTGGGGAGTGGAAGGCGGGTGCAGACATCTCTCCTCACTCGCCTCCTGCACCGTTGTCAACGGCAGCTCCGTGGCGCCTGCTCCGTCAGCTTTGGCCAACGCAACACCCTTAGTGTCGGCGGCCTCAAAACAAACCGCCCCAGACGCCTGCTCGCCCGCTCTTTCTTCCTCCCCCTCCTCCTCTGTAGACGCCGTCGCCCCGGCAACGCCGCACACCTCCGTCCGGCCACGTTCCGTTTCCTCCGTCGGCACCCTGGGGTCGCAGCGCGCCACCTCCTGTTCCCCGTTGCCGGCGCCTTCCGAAAGCCCCTGGCGGCTGTTTCTAGAAAGTCTTCGATGTTTCACCCGTTGAGGAGGCTCGCCGTCGTCTAAGGCGTGGTTGCTCTGGGCAACGTGGAGGGGACTGCGCGTGTCGTCGGCCGAGGCGCTGGCCGCCCGCGAAGAATGGCTGGACCTCCGCGAGGTCGGGGGCTGGCGAGCTGGCGAACACTCGGCACTGAGGGACGCGTCTTCGTCATCTGGAAAGCGAGAGAACGACTCGTAAACTGCTGCTTTGTAGCGAGGTTTGTTTTGTGGTAAAGTCAAGTCTCTGGTACTTCAGAATGTCATGATTGTGATTTTGTACGGCTAGTTGTTGAGAAAATAAGATTGCACGGTGAATCCACGAAAACCCTATCAACGTTTTGGTGGATGTCATGTGTTCATCATCGTCGTCCTACCTTCATCCAGTCATTTGGAGGTACACTAACCTGGGTGTATGGAGGACGTGATCTCGAAGCGGAACTGTAGCTGACCGGTGACATGCTCATTTGGTAGTCTGCGTCCCAGGGAGTAATTCACCACCCTATCACTGAAGAGCAACGTGTAGGACTTTTCAAGTTAAAAGCGAACTTGCATTGACATAGTGACATACATAATGTATTGACATGGACAGCAAAACATACTTATGGTCGCTTATGTGGTATTTATGTATATTTAATGGGTTTATTTCTTTCAGCAGTGGTTTTTAGGAGATTTTATTTCATCTGTGTACATTTTAAATGCAAATGAACATAGTCTGCGAGTTCGCCAAACAAAACCCAAACTACGACACTCTCTCAGATGTGCATAATTTCGACCAATCTCTAGCTATATATAATATAGCTATATAGCTATTATATAAGCTATATATAATATATACTTCATCAGGAATGATTTCATTGGCCCTCTGACGCCACATGCCATGCACCTCACACGGAAAAGGGACATAATGCCATATTGGTTTCAAATACTTAATAACTTAATTACTTAATAAAACTTAATAATCTCCTCCTACCCAATTGCATGTTTCTCCAACAGCCTCTGGACAGGCATTGATAGCTTGCCCAGGAAACGCTTGAAGATGGGTCTGCTTTTAGCAAACTTATCCTTTACTTCTATTTCCAGCACATCGGTCGGCAGGGAGACAAAGCTAAAGCGCTGTGGAGACAGACGGGTGTAACAGGAGAGGGTTGGTGGACCAAGGAGGAGAGGAAACGAGACAAGAAGTCAAGAGTCAATACTGCCTTCCATACCATACCATGTTCTCTACAGTGTTCTATATAGTGTTCTCTACAGTGTTCTCTACAATGTTCTATACTATGTTCTATACCATGTTCTATACAGTGTTCTCTACAATGTTCTCTACAGTGTTCTCTACCATGTTCTCTACAGTGTTCTATATAGTGTTCTCTACCATGCTCTCTACAATGTTCTCTACAGTGTTCTCTACCATGTTCTATAGTGTTCTATACTATGTTCTATATCATGTTTCTATAATAACATTATGTTTACTAATGGTGTTAAAGGGGGGCCCCTATTTTACCACCAGGTGTGAGTGTGATTAGCGATTACAAGCCGTTTCAAAATAGTCATGTGGATAAAATGATCATGGTGACATCACAAGTGGGAGTGTCCACCCAGATGTATGATGGATAGATAATCCTACCAGTTGGTACAGTCCACTGGGTAGGCTCGTAGACTGATCTAGTCATCATACATCTGGATGGACACTCCCACTTGTGATGTCACAATGACAATTTTAGTCACATTCCAATTTGAAACAGCTTGTATTGGCTAATCACACTCACACCTGGTGGTAAAATAGGAGCCCTTTAACATCAATCTAACCTTAAACACCATTCATTCCATTCAAATTCACTTTCAAGGGCCTTTAGTACTCAATAGGAGACGCAACTGGCAACCCTCTATATGCATGTATGCATGGATGCGTCTGTGAGTGAGCATGGGTTTGTGTGTGAGTCCACCTCTCTGTTCCACTGAGGGCTGACGGTGCTGTAGACGATCCCTGAGCGCTTGTCCTGGCCGTGGTGAGGTAGGGATGGGAAGATGCTGTGCTTCCCTGGCTGGATAGAGATCTTCAGGTAGGGGTCGGGGTTGAAGAACATCCCCTTCTTCAAGCCCACCGCGTTGAAGTCTTCACAAGATGACAAAAACAAGTGTTCAGGTGGCAAAACTCTCTGAAGCTTAATAGCATGGACTCGCTCACCATTAGGTTGAAATATCGTGAACAAGTGTGTTTGTCTGTGCATGTGTGTGTGTGTGTGTGTGTGTACAAACCAGACAAACAGAAGCTGATGAGTCTCCTGGAGCCCTGTGTTTGAGGCACCTCTTCAGTAGAAGACTGCTTCAGCACCTAGGGGAGGAATGTGGCGAGATCTACTTTCTACTTTCATTGTCTATTAAAAGGGGGGGCCGTCACACTCGGCGATACTTTAATACAAGACATTACTGCTTCTTATGTGCGTTGGTGGAGAACGTTGAAAGAGTTTGAAAAATTGCCTTTGTTTTATGAGTTTGGCCATAACGTTGTTATTGGTTCATTACTTTTGAGCATTCTGTATAAAGTTACGGTGTACTGCCCATCTGCCTGTTTTGTGATGATCCCTCGGCGCCAGCAGAACAGTGTTTTGCAATGTGCATTGTGTCGTGCGTGTGCAATGCGTGTACGGGGTTTCTTGTCATTCTGTCATGTAACTGATATATTGTATGTCACGTACTGTCGCGTGTATTGTTGTGTGTTGTTGTGTGTTGTCGAGAGAGGATTGTGTTCTTTCTGTCAGCAATTCTGCTGATGTTCTAAGGGACCACTGACATCATCGGTCCGGTAATTCTCCATTGGTCCAAATAGGACCAAATGACGTCAATAGTCCAAGTTTTCTGCATTTCTTTTGCAGAAACTGGGTTGATGTTGCAGATGTTGCAGCGTTCGCTTGACTGCTGGATTATATTGCTGACGCCAGTAGAAAACATTTTCTTATTCTCTTTGCCTGCATCCAGAGCATCTGCTAAACTGCGGAAAATAAACAAGTGAACAGTACGTTGTTGCCGGTCAGTCCTCTTGACCACCGTGACATGCGCGGTCGGTCAGATGTGGACGGATGGCGACATTTACGTCACACAGACCTGGAAATATGAATTGGTCATAACCGAGTGACAAGGAGCCTGCTTACCGGCGCTGTGGGATTCTTCACTGTGACCGTGGGGGTTGTGGCCCTGAGCGCTCCACTCAGACCGTGGAAGTACTTGAAACAAACCTTGGTCTCAGCTGGAGAAAGGGGTTCAATCATTATTGTATAACTCAATTACATTGTCACGCAAAACACATCATCATCATCACTGGCAGCATTAGCACAGCAACAAGCGTCCATATTAAACTAAATGGAACATATGAGAATGAATTGATAATATATGATTTGAACAAATATTGAGGACATAACATAAACATTTGTGTTGCCTTCCTCAATGTACAAGCAACTGCAAGGCTTTTATGTGACACTCTTAACTTCCACTTACATTCTACAAAGTAATTGTTGGCTTCTATCTTCCACACAATCTGGCCTTTATGGGATCCGTTCACTCCCCGGCTCTTATAATCCAGGAAGTTTTCAGACAGCACCTCGTCTGCCAAAGAGACAGAATGACAACAGCGTTGTCAGCTCGCTGGGTTTTCCATAGAGATGAGGTTTTATAACAGATACATGGAACTGTAAACAATATCAATACACACTGCTTACAAATCAAAACCCATGTTGAGGACTGCAACCGAGGTTCCTTTGGCACTAAAACGCTTCAAATAGCAGGCTACAGTGAAAAGGTAGTACCGAGTTATCTCCCAGCACTAGCATTTATGCAGGATGCAAAGCTTTTCAACCGGCCTTGTGATGCTACATTTAAAGGAGAACCGTTACGCTCTGCGATGTTCTAATATAAGAGAGTACTGCTTCATACGTGTGCTGTGAAGCTATCACCATCTGCAACACCAACTCCATTTCCGGGAAAAAGACAAGGAGAAAAGTTGGACCACTGACATCCGGGTCCGCGATTTCTCCATTGGTCCAAACAGGACCAATGACGTTAATAGTCCAAATTTTCTGCATTTCTTGGCTTTCTCTGCTTCATTACTGGCTTGATCGCGTGTATGAAGTCAAACTCTTAAATTACAAACTAGCGAAGCGTGGCGGTTCCCCTTCATGGGTATAAAATTCTCACCAATCAGATACATGCCGATCCAGTCTCCAGCGTCGACATCCTCCTTGATGTCCCAGATGACGTTAATGTCCTGCGCTTGGCCAATCGTGTAATGGGAGGAGCTAGTGGTGAGCGTGGAGCGACAGTAGGACGTGACCAGGTCCGTGTCACTGGTGGACCGCGGGGCAGCGCCTGTTTCCTTTAAAGACATCCATACATGTGTTCATCATAACAAACAGATCAGACACACGTGCGATATGCAAATACACGCATCCAGAACCAAGAAACGTACATTAACTACCAATTCATAAAAATGAATGCCTGTTGTATGCAGTGAATCATGATAAATAATAGAACTGCAAGGGCTAGGACTCACAGAATTGTACAAATTATATGAGTCTATGAGACGCCTGATATCCGAGCTACGCACGTGACTTGACAGTGCATCCGTGAGAGATTCCGTCTAGACGACGACCGTCAATCAAAAGGTTGAACGTGGCGTCCACTATACCTCCGGAGGTGCTTTGAGATGTAACGGTCGTCTACGTCTCTCGTACGACCGTCCCCTGCATCTCTCGGTGCATCGCGATCTCTGTGCGTGCGTGTGTCTCTCCGTGTGTCTCTCCGTGTGTCTCTCCGTCTCTCCGTGTGTCTCCTCTGCGTGACCTACCTGCTGTAGACAGTTGCGGAGCTCCATCTGGTGCAGCTGCTCTGGGTTGAGGCTGTGGCGGACCGGGTCTTTCTTCCCACGCCGCCGGCTGCGGGACGGCCGAGACGAGGACGCCATGGCTGCTGCTTACTCACCCTGCGCTCACAGGAAGGATTCTGCATGGACAACAGCAGCAGGGAGGAAGCACCGCTCAGTCAGCCAAAGAGAACAAAGCCAAAACATAACAGTGGCTGATGGGGAGTTCTTAAGGCATATTAAAAGACGATATTAATATAAAAAGTCTACTCGATAATCTAATTTGTATGATATAGTAATACAGCGAGTGTAACATCCCGTAGACACGATTAATATAATCTGCGTGCGATGTCACGTACACACAAAAACAACAACAACGGCAAAGAAATGAACACTTCAAAGTATAAACACAATGAGGCCGTAGCTTGAAATGTTCTCCCGATCGACGACCGCAGAGGTTTTTTCTCATGCAAACGCAATCCTCTCACACGTCGATCAGGACAGCAGGTTTTGCCGTGCCTAATATCCTGGCCCCCATCCAAACATGAGTGGCGGCCTTCGACACGTCGCCGCCTAACCGTCCTGAGCCGCGGCGTGTGCGATAAGCAGGCTTGCGTTTATAGCAAGCGGGCGTGTTGTCGTCGTCACGGTGCATGCAGGAAAGAGAAAGGGGGGCTCTTACAGGGAGGTCTGTAAGTGAAGGAGAGGAAGGGAAGCAGAGGGTACATCTACTGTAGAAGAGGAACAGAACAAAACAAAGACACGACAACGCCGGTCAAGGGAGGTCGAGGGAGAGCGGGGGACGGCTGAGTCGCCACGCTACGGGACAGCAGGGCCAGAGGAGGTGTGACAGGGGACAGCGGCCAACGCTAGCACACGGGCAGCAAAACCTGGGCAGTTTTCAATGTAGTGCAGATGTTTTATGCAGGCTGGTGATTTACACCCACTGTGTGCTCTGAAGGGTGGAAGTCAGGAAGTGGAAATGGCTTGAGGAGGATATTGAGTGGCGAAACTTTATGAAACTTAATAACAATGTGTTAGTAATATGATTTATTATGATCAATTCTGACATCATTCAGCACCGTAAGAAGCATGCTATTTCAACCACTAATATATTATTTACATTTTTTATACCAGCCTCTCACTCCATAAAAAGTGGGTACAGGTGAAGTGTAGCCCAGGGTGATGAAATAAATGGAAGAGCAGGCCTATACCTGCAGCAACGGCTGTCAGCCATAGGCTATACCAGGCTGATTAATTAGGCATGGCTATTATCGGTTTTCCGGTCAACTGAAATGCAATTTCCATTCTCTTACTTCCCTGGAGTGAGAAGAACAAAAACAAGACAAGGATAATAAATATGCAAGTTTATTAACGGATAATTTCACAAGCACACGGCCCGCCACAATATCAACGTTGACTACCACATATTGACTTTCTATTATTTTAGATTTTTTACTATTTAAGTAGTCAAAAGCCTTTGACTACCATAGACACAAAAGACACGACGGAGACATTTAAACACGAGTCGACAAAGACATTTAAAAATGGCGGCGTTTGTCGTCCATTTCTCTCATCGGCAAAACAAGTGAAAATAACTCTACGTCCACTTGTCGTGAAGTATTTCGTGGCCTCACAGACCACCTTCGCCTACAACGCTGCCTCTGTCGTAGTAGATATGTTATTACGACCTCTTCCTCCGTCATTTGTTGGTGTCAGAAACGTTTGACATTGTGCAGCGCCCTCTAGTGGCTGTATTTCTCAACATCCATGCCAACGTAAAGGACGCATGGGAGTAGTGATGGCGACATCGTTTGAAACGGACGTATTGCGAGGCAATGTATTATAGCTTTTTCAATAAAAGCGCTATATAAAATGCTATCCATTTACCAATCCAATAATGACCACCCACCAGGAACGTCGCGACATAAAACTTAAAGCGAAATTTATAGCAGCACAGTGCTGCCGTGGAGGTGTATTAAAGAAAATGACATCTCAACAGCAGCTTATGCGGTTTTAATTGTTTTTAAAGATATATGGAATATGGATATTTAACAGATATACACGCTCTGAATTAACAATGTGACACAGTGAACTAAACGTGATCACAAGGAGTCCCGTGTGTCTGGCGGTGTAAACCTGCCCAGGAGACGACTGGGCTTCCAAGCAAAACTGTCGGACAGCAGCACTCCTCTCTATAGAGCTATGGTTTGGTTAATATTTCTACACAATCTGCAAATTACAAAGTACCCTACTCCTAACAAAAACGGAATTCAACTAGATATGTCATGTTTGAAAATGTCCCCAATGGATCTAACATTAAAATTACTGCATAAATGTGTCCAATACGGACACATTCAAGTTAAAGGTGCAATTGATAACATTGACAACATTCAGCCACTAGATGTCGCACTCCCCTCCCCCCTTCCATTCCAGTGGTTGCCAGTTCATTGCACAACCTGCATATTTCATGATCGAGTGGCGCGAGACTCAGACAAACTCAGTCATGTCGAGGAAAGAATCTTTCGTGGTAGAGTAATGAATGCATTTTGCAACATGTAGCTATACATTAGCTATTGATTTAGGTTACTTTGTGCAGTGGTGTTTCTGTGCACTTGGGTTTTGTACTGTGAAGCTGGGCTCTTACTGTCGAACTCAACTAATTTTTCAGTTTTTTCCACACTAACTGGCAACTACTAAGAAACCCTTGATCGCTAACCACACAGAGATACTAGGGATGGGCATTTCAAGCAAAAATACTATTTGATATTTGATACTTTGATACTTTCATGTGGAAAGCGCCGGTAAAAACAAGGGAAAATATACTTTGTAAGACGAGACGATAGTCGCATAAACTACTCTTTTTTTATAATTTGTTATAATTTAATGACTATTAAAATATTCGAAAATCATGACCCATCCCTAAGAGATACCACATGATACCAATATCGTTATACTACTGGCTCACAAGCCTTGTTAGAAGTGGGAACCAAACACCAGACATCATACACAGAGAAAAACAAAACATCCATTTTGGACCTGTTTAATGATTAATTCACAATCACCAATCATAATTTTTTATATGAAATGCTATACTTTTGTTCTACACCTTTTATAAAGCTCTGTGGATGTATTTTTTTTATTAGTATTTATCTCTACATAAAAATGACATCAATTGCATCTTTAAGTTAGGTGGCTATTCCTATATATTATTATCTTCTGGCTGAAATTCAACTTTTCCTGATGTTTCTACATTCTCTTTGTTTTGTTGGGTGCGTATGTCATAAATCTACATATGGGTACCTGAATATTGTTGACAGACATTCAGAATTCTGAATATATCTTTTGTTTTAACACATTTGGTTGAGTTCGATTTGCAAGTTATTTTCATTCTTTATTGTCATGAGTTATATTCATTAAACTTGATTCATAAAAAAAGTCTTTCTCCGATGAATCACTTTAACCAAATTGAGGATTTTGTTGATGTTCACGTCATAAAATATGACGGCAGACATTTGAATCTTCATTCAAAAACCTCAATAGATGCTTTGAATGTGAAGAAATTACATTCAGTACAGCTGATGTGACGGAAACGGATATCCCTCTATTGGAAATTCCTCCCTCTCTCACCCCTCTCGCCCCTCTCGCCACTAAACCCATGCAACTGAAACGAATATCGCTCCCTCCAATGGGAACGAGGATAGCTACATACAGAGGAATACATGGGGCGGACTGGCTGTGTGTGTGTGTATATTTTTGTGTAATTATGAGTGCATTGAGCAATGCACATTTTGGAAGGGCCTTGGAGCTCTATTTGCCTCACTATGAAACGTGTTTATCGAAACACACACATGGTATGAGAAATATTAACAACATGAGAGTAAACAGATAAATGAGTGTATTGTACCTGTTGGACTGATGCTTGTTTGCTCCCCCGTTTCCAGAGCCTCTTATTGGTTTGGATACATACCAGTATCACCATAAGACATTCCTACAAGCGGACTTCATGGTAGCCAGTTCAAGTCTTCCTCGAGAAATAAACCATAAACCATGTGCCAAACCTGTAAGGTAAAACAAACCTTTTGTTACGAAAGGTAATGATGTCCAGAGATGCGATATGAATCCATAAATAACCCTAACCCAACACATGACCTCATCATCCAGTAACTTATAGAGAATTTAAGAAGACAATATAAAATATACAAATGTGATATACAAATGTATAAATGTGCCATCTGTAAATGATTGTTTAGTGCCAAATACTAATAAGAACAACACTGTATTAACAACACTACACAACACTAAATGAAGCTTCTAGCATGTTTGGACAACATATTCAAAGCTTTAATGGACCTACTTTACCTTTAACTGCAATTGATCTGAATCCGAATATCTAACGGTCATAGATTTTCTAATTACAGGATGTCTATCAATTTTGCAAGCTATTCAGTATCGTCAGACTGGTGATATGCTGGTAAACAGTGCATCGTTTCTGTCATGGTAGAATGACAACAGGCCAGGCGTCCAGGCAGCAGAGGGAGAGAGCATCCTCGACTCTGGCAGCAGGCTTGGTACCCAAGGAAACAGGATATGCACCATGTCTGTACGTGTCAGCGTATTACACACACACACACACACTTTCAACAAGGCTGACCGGCAAGCTTTGCGGTGGCGGTCGAGATGGCATACTATAGGACCTATAAGATAAACGAATCGTCAATTCTAGGCCCTGGGCGTACATGTGCCTGTGTTGACATTTGCAGTAGCCTACTTACCTGGGTCAGAAATGACAACCGACGAGCGGTATGCTCCACAGCTAAATGATCCACGACACGTTTTCTCTCTCCATGGTGCGACAATGGGTCGACAGATGAAGTCATCTGCATATCTCGACGGTCATTTTGCCTGTAAGGCAGTCTGTGGCATCGGGGGACCTGGACCATTCGTGGCCTATGCTATGGTCAATAGGCGACATAAATTCCCTCAGCATCTTTAACCTGACAAAGCCAGGAAAAATAAAGAGGTGAGTTCCGGTCGTGCATTTCAAAGTAAAACACTTGGCCTCGTCAATATATCTAAACTTTGTAATCAGTGGCATTTGTGTAGTCTTATTAAACGAAATGATTATTTTATAATTCGGTTTTAGGCTAGTTATAATTAAACTAGCCTAAACCTAACCTAATATTTTACAATATGGATTTAGCTGTCATTATCTCCTCCCTCCCCTGGATAGTGGACTATATACCTTTCCCTTGTTGTTACTAATACAAATACTACTACTAACCGCATTACGCGAATAAAGGTTCAACAGAAAAATCGGCAACATTTTCAGGAAGAAGCAGGTGAACATTAGGTTAAGATGAGTGTGTTGGTTTAGGTAGTACCACTTGAACGTTGTAACGTTGTTATAATTTGCATACCTTTATTTTGAAGGCAACCTTTTGGAAACAACGGCTTTGTTAAAAGCTTTTATATTTTACTTGACACTGTACACAGGGCTCTTCCCTGCAGCATCACAGTCATCCTCGAATCAGGGATCGTTTTTCTTCAAAGATCAAGTCAGCTGTTGCCTCATCCCGGATGCTGTATTTCACCACAAGCGCAATTTAACCGCAAAAACGTAAACTGTGTGTCTTAAACGTAAAGAGGATATAATCGACTGCCTTATTATTGTATGTGTTGCCCAAAATGAAGAGATTCTTGATGATAGGCGTGGCAAATTGTCCATGAAGTGGTCCATATTAAATCCGCTTTGACATTATCAACTAAAACCTAAATGATAAGCTCGTCTAAGCAGCACAACAGTAACACACGCCGTTTCTTTGTTCTTATGTTTGCAGTCATGAAATGATTGTTTTGAGAAAGTTGAATTGAATTAGACATTTAATATTATCCCTTTACATTTACATACATTTACATTTGACAAGGTCACTCAGTGCAAACCCTGCCCCCAGTCAGAAATGAAATGCAATGATGAGTGATGACAGGGGAACGTCCAAATTCTTCATGTGTTGAATCACCACCAACAACAACGGGTAAACACCCATCCACACACACTCACAATTGTCTTGTTTTTTTTTTGTGCAATACGATAAATCTGATGGCAAAACAAGGAGCTAAAACTGATGCAGTTACTTAAAATGGGTCCGCTGTTCCACTGAGTCATGGAAGATGATGACAGTATCTTTTTTTCCCCCACAGCCGACAGAGGCGGTGTTCTGTTTAGCAGTCATTTTGTATGTGGTTTGACTTTTGATAGTTCTTTCATTACCACAGATCCATGTCATAGTCCGGTGTCTCCGTCTGGAGTATTTAACAAATTAAAAGTCTGTCCTTCCCTGAGCTGCAACGTGGCCACCTTCAGCTGCCATCTGTAGGAAGGCCAAAGATGATAATGAAAAATGATTAAGTCCACTCAACGTAATCAGAAAAAAACTATTTATTTACTGGTTCATTTCAATTATTAGAAAACGCAACAAAATATAAAATATGGCAGAACTTAATAAGTAGACATGGCATAATAGTAATTCCTGCTTTTTCCTTCCATATCTATAGAATAAAAAGAAAATTATATTTTACCCATTTGTATCAGGGCTTCTGGTTGAAATGGTATACAAATATCCTCCAGTTTTTGACCCGGTCACCGGTATCTTCATCTGCAACACCAAACAGTTCAGTTAAATCATCCCAGCTAGAAATGTGTCTGTTCAGGTGTTCAGGTGTCAGGTATCTTGATGAATATCATTATTGGGATAGGAAATTATTTATTTTGTGTATTTTGGTCATATTGCCCACCACTATCGTGGGGAAATCCCAGCTTGTTAGCTTCTTCATTGTACCTTGGCCATGTGCTGGTCGATGCGGTTATCCCGGTCAGACAGGTGGATGTTGTGAACTTTCAAGGGTGGTGCCCCCAGACTTTCCAAGGCAACGGGGCTCATCTCCAGGCGCGCCAGAGCCAATCGATGGTATTCAGAGTTGGCAAATTTCTCTGATTATGATCATAGACATACATAGAATAAAAGCATGACATTATTCATGTGTTTTCATAATTTATATGCTCTGTTGTATCGCCCACTGGTTTATTGTCTTTATTGTGATATAAGATACATTTGTCAGTCAAAAACAAAGCCAAACAGCATTATCTTTTGCCACGCTGTCACCACCCTATGTATGTTGAAATATTCTGAAAATATGAGTGACATTACAACTAACATTGATGGCCACTTCTGTCTGGCTTGTATTCATCACACTCATTTTCAAAATTGTATTTCAATTGTATTTGTGTGCGTGCCGTACACACACTTACTCTGCATCAAGTAGTACATGGTGCCAATCCCCACACCGGTAAATATCGTGGTGTAGAGGGTCAGCTGCTGTAGTTTATTAGTAGAGACTCTCATCACTGCACAGTTTGCTGTTACACACTGGGAACATATAGGCAAACATATACTGTAAAGATACTGTATCTGACATTGATGGGATTTTTGATTAGGGCATGGGCAATATGGACTAAATGAAATCGCTACTTTTGATCAAATGCCTCAATATTGATATTGTGACAATATTGTAGGGATGACTATTTGATGTTTGATGCATGTGTCAGCTTATGAAGCACACAGTTCTCACAAGAGTTTTGTTGCTAATACGATTAGCCAATTCCCAAACATCCCTGTTCACAAAACTTAAATAATGAAATCACATTCCTCACTCAGATTGACTTGCTGTCATACAAAACAACCAACTCATGTCGGTACAGTGTTTATGTAGGCATTTATACATTTTACACATCGAAAATTAAAATCAGTGTAACTTTAATGGCTGCTATGATTTCTGCGATCCACAAGATGTCTCTGTCTGCTATACAACTTCTGAACGCATGTTGTCAAAGAGCTCTACTAGTAAAGTAGAGGGCTGGATTTGATTGTTAAAATGCCATGACCAATGCAATAACAACACCGCGGAACAAAACAACAATCGAGACAGGTATAATATTTTATACACCCTATGGTAGTAACATGAGATTGTATAAAGCACGGGCACGTTCGTAGAAAAACGTTTTAACAGTAGTACTAGCAAAATGCGTCCCTCCTAAAGAGAGGCATGATGGCACTCTTAAAGTATATTTCCAAGTCATCCCGGACGAACTAAACAAGGTTGTTGATCACTAAAACGAATGACTGACCTTATACGTGTAGAGGGTGCGCTCTGTATGGTCTCTGGTCATCTGCAGTAAAACTAAACCGGAATCCACCCGGAAACGAAAATGACGATGTCCGGTTACTTAGTTACTGCAAAAATAAAAGCATAAAAGCGTATACCATAAATGTGTATGGAAACAACTTATTAGTCCATGTATACAGCATATACTATACTACTATACTGTGTGTGTGTGTTGACAATTCATCCACTACCCGTGTGCTCACTTCACACTGTCCATCACAGAGGAGAGGTGAGGAATGAAACTGAGGCCCTTTTCACAGAGGCGTCACCATGGACACCTGTGTTTGTCCTATATGATGCCTCTGTGAAAGGGGTCTATTGGAAACCATAGAAGCTCATCATAACTACGCTGTTATAGTAGTTACGAGCTGTTACAAGTGTTTAGAAGAAAATGTATTTTACACTCTTCCTTCTTCTCCTCCTATCTATCTCCCACAGCAACTAAATAATGTGTGACAGTTGACCTTGCCACACGTCACATAAAGTGTCTTTTCCAGGGGTCCCCAACCACAGGGCACAGGCAGATGTTGAATGAACCGGTTTATTGCAGTTTATAGTTGAATGTAGACAGAGCAGGTGGTAACTGCTAGCATGCTAGCGCTCTCTTGGGTGTGTGTGGTGATGGTTGGCTTAACCTGTGGGCATTGATTAGCTAATGCACCACAGGTGTGCAGTCAAACTGATAAGCCTGACTTGGGCCAGGTGAGGCTGCTTAAACCAGCCACCAACACTCCACATACCCAAACACCAAATTTGAGGCAGGGGAGAATCCCCAGCCAAAACCTATCCACCCCCTCCTATCCAAAAACTCAATAAACTGACCTCTCTTAACAGGGTTACCATACTGACCTTAAACGAACTGACTGAGGGTTATACCTACCATACCAACCCATATTCCCACACCTGTAGCCAGCCAACCCCCCCTCCCCCTCCATCCTGGAGATCGGAGGCCTGGGCTGCTGCCTTTGTTGGCGGAGCTGTCACTGGAACTGGGCCGTTGCCTGGCTGTCTGAATGGGCTGGGTAAGGTTTGACAGCTGGGCCATGGTGGAGCTCGTCGGAGGGCATGGAACAGCCCTTGCTGGGGCCACCCTGCACCAGGGCGACATGGCACAATCCCTATCTCCCTCCTGGAGCATGGGGCCTTTGGCTGCTGTCCGGCAGCTGGGTCTTGGGCTGCTCCAGGCTTGCTAGCCACAGATGGTTGCTTGTGGCAGTGACTGCACCGCCACCCCTGTCCTCTGCTGGGCTCCACCGACGACCGTTGCTGCCATCAGGGGAAGGGCTGGTGCTGGAAGGTGGGTGTGTCCCTTCCTGGGTCAGAGGTCTCCACATTGGGAGCCAGTGTGTTAGTTGACCTTGCCACATAAGGTGGCTCTTTCAGGACTCCCCAACCACAGGACACATGTAGATGTTGATTAAACTGGTTTATTGCAGTTGGTAGTTGAATGTAGACAGAGCAGGTGGTAACTGCTAGCATGCTAGCGCTTTCCTGAGTGTGTGGTGATGGCTGGTTTAAACAAATAATCTGTGAATTAAACTATGCCATTCCAGCTTATTTAAAATTCAAGTATTGCCAATTTATTACATTTGTGCATCCACATCACACCACTATAGTGAAACAGTATTAAATGCCAACCATTACTGACCTCTGGTGGCAGGTATATATAATAACATCACGGTTAGTTGTCAGGTTCGAAAATTGTTCCTCTTACAATGAAGGACGTGCAACTCAGGAGGAAACAAGTTGACATTGACATGTGTTATTTTAGTCCAGTGTGGCCTGTCTGCACCCATTGATATAATGTTTCCCACTGCGAGACAAACGTATAAGCACAAAGCTCGATGAGAATAGCCTCCACGAAGGAGGAAATCAGCACCATGGACAAGGCACACACTTGTGCCTTAGAGGGATGGTCAATTAGTTGTGGGGTCACTCCTAATTGTAGATATCCCGGCTTAATACCATCCAGTTATGGATATAGGCTTTTTTTTTATATGCGTGTAACTACAGATTGACTGGAAAACATGTGTTATTACTTTATTCACACCAGATGCCAATAACACAAACAATAAAACTATAAATAATAAATTAAAAAAATACTACAATGTACAGAGCTGGTTTGCTCGCTCAATAATTTGTTGCTTAAAACTACACATTCCGACAGCTCTAAAGTGCCAGCAAGTAAGGGAGTGGGAGGGGGAGCTGGGGGGATCTTGAATCGAGAGCGTGAGACCATCTCGCTGGCAATGGGTGAAGTGTGGGGTGGTTTTTTTTTAATCTTATCCCCTCCCCAGGAGGGAGAGGGAGGGGGAGTTGTGTGTGTGTGTGTGTGTGTGTGTTGGGGGAGTGAGGTGGAGGGGGAGTGAGGGACAGAGGGAGAGATACAGAATATTATCTCATTAGCACACACTGTACAGTTGTTATAACTCAGCCACCAGGGGCAACTGGTTATCTTTTTCCCTCTAGGCAGACAATCTCTGCACAAGTGTGCT
>OMKP01079162.1:0-10285 GCA_900302375.1 Bathygadus melanobranchus
TGGTGTGTGATTAAAACTGTCATTGTGGCACAGATGTATGATGGACAGGTCCGTCTAACAGTTGTTATTGGGCACTAGGCAAGCTGGTCGACTGTAGACATTCCCACTTGTGTCACAATGACAATTTCATATGTCACATGACAATTTTGAAAACATTCACAGCTTGTGGTAAAATAGAGGGCCTTTAAATAACACAATGGAACCCAATCAATTGCCTTTGTATTAAAGGTACATTGAAAAATGGTGACATCATGCTTATGTCACTTACAAGCTGTACAGATATTTTCTAACCTTTTTTAATTTTACTTTGGAGATCTCAGGATAAATATTTCCTTCCAATTAATACAATCTCTAAGATCTGGTTGTTTTAAAGCATGGCAATCACATTTTAGTCACACAAAGTTGCAGTGCTGCTATACATATTGATGAAGCCAATATGAACAGGTTTCATAGCCACCCACATCACTTTTGGATTGTAACCCACTACTTTTACATCGCAGGTCTAGTTATTATAGTTAGTATATTGTATTTTTCATCTTACATTTTTTATTGATAATGCAGGTATGCTCCATATTACTTTTAAATTCTCGTCAATGCGATTTTAGGATCTCTTTCATACTTCCAATTTTGTACTAAATTGGGCATTAAATACAAATATAGATCATTTAAGATACTTTGTAGACCTTATGGCATACATTGTTTTCTTCTTTGATAAATTGGTTAAATCATAAGAGTCAATGGAGAAGTATACAGGGAAGTCCAAAACTAATGGACAGCTCTATATAACTGTTGATGCATATTCATGTCTTCTTTAATTCTGAAGAACATTCATTGGAGACAGCCAAACCATCTTTTTAATTATCTTTATTCAGCAAAATAACATTGATTTTAAAAACTTCTGCCCAAACCCTTAACCCCAACCCTTGCACATGGATTCAACCCCACCCGTCCGCGGAACGACCGGCCGGACAAAAGGACGCGAGCCCTCCATCCGAGCGAAATAAAAAGACCCCCATGTCCCGGTCCCTACCATCCATCAAAAATAATCCAATGATTTAGACCACAGAACCTTGTGCGCCTTTAATTCTCAGTGAAATAAAGAACATCCACTTCCATATAACATTGGTTTCTTGAAGAAAAAAATTAAAACATGTGAGAAGATTCCAGACAACAAATAGCATTCTCAAAGAAAGAGAATTGATTATATATTTGATCCACGCACAATAAACTATTTGGAACAACAATGACTTTGCCATTGACTGTAAACATGCTTGTAAAACAGGTTTGATAAAATTTATATGACAGAACGATGAGGTACATATGCAAGAGTTGTGAAAATCCACTTGTGATCCATGTCGAGTGTTTTAATGTGCGTATTTATGTGTGCAGGTTTTGGCATTAGGATAAAGTAAACAGGTATTTAGTAATTCGCTAATATACAGTGTCATTTCTCGTCATCTTAGTGTGCAGGTACTCCCCTTAGTCATCCAGAATGAAGACAAAAGATAAAACGAGAAATAGTAGCATAGCAGCCAAAGCTATATGCATTGTTACTGTCAGTTGAATGCATTGAATTCATGGTTCTTTGTAGAATTATTAGCATGTCATCTGATGGTCCCATTAACATTAGATTTGATTTTATTATTATCAATTTGGGATATAATTAGACAAATTATAACAACAAAGGCATTTTTCCACACCAAACGTAATGCATTACAGGTGAAATAGAATAGACAGATACAAGAAAGGTAAACACCAAAGATATACTTGCGGCAATGATGTAGCACATAAAATAGCATGGTACATTCTTTACTACACCTGTAGACGAAAGACTAAGACTAAGTCATGTATAGAGAACACTTAATAAAGGAGAGGTTGTGTATTTTTGCATTGTAAATTATGAATAGCTCTAATGAATTGGATTGACCTTAAAAGAACCCTCGACAAATTACTCAACTAAATATAGCCTTTAGAAATCTCAGCAATAGCAATACTTTTTCTTCTTGGCTAGAACCAGTACTGTAATCCTATTGTTTGAGATGCAATGACTATGTACATACGCACATACAGACATATAGTAATGCCAGTTTTTTTTTCATGAAATATGTATTTATATATTTATATATCTATAATGTAATTACATACTACATAAATATAGACTTCTTTTTTCTTTGAAATTTCTGACTACTGGACAAATGATCTAGCAAATAAACAATGATTGTTAGTCTTCAGTAAGAGGTGGTCAATGAGAGACAGTGTCCATATTTCATTTGAGAGATTGAAGTACAGATGTACAGTAGACCTCCGTCAGAGGAGGAAGTCCAACCTCTGTAAAGGTGACTGGTGTTGACAGTAGCTCAAAACAAGATGGGGCTAGGACACTAGAAGATGAGGGACCAACTGTGCTGTCCCCTTGGTGTAAGTAAGAGGCTTTTTTTTTCACTTCAATCGGGAGAGTGCATTTGGATGCAAATTAAGGTAGCCCATCAAACAATAACAAGGCTTCCCTCGCCAAACCACAATACAGAAGAAGAAGAGCCGGCCCATAGCCTGATGATGTTCTTGTACCTGTAAAAAGAATAGACAAATGGTGAAAAACACGTCATCTTTGATGTTTTCCTTCCATTCCTTGGCTTGTTGTTCAGGGTTAGGGTTAACCCTAACCCTAGCCCTAACCCTAACAGAAAACATCCTTCTAGACTATAGAGCAGCTCAACGCCAGGTTTATCTTTTACATTTGAAATTAATTCATAATAATATATGCATAACTAACTGTTTAAAAGGTTGGGTCCCAGAAGGTGACATTAATTGACAAATGTATTAGTGCTGACCTTTACAATAATGATCTGCTACCATTTTTAGCAAACTTCTATAAAGTCTATATAAAAAAACATATTTGGATATAGCCTACATATTGACGTGGCTATGATAGTTGTGTATCCTCTCCTCTGTTGAGGGCACTTTGAAATCTTTAAATCCATAACCCACCGTTAACACATTATCTTCCATTCATTAGCCTACTCTTAGACATATATTAGCCTAGCAATAAAGCCAACTAATTATAAGCAATTAGCTGTATATTTGCAGAACCAAGAGAGCAATGCGTGCATATCAGTCCTCGCTCCATGTTTGCGTGTGTCACACTTGTAGAGATGAGTAATCAGCCTGACAGACTGAAATTAGACTCGCCCGGGAATGTAAAGTACTCAACTAAGGCGAGCAGGCACGCTTCATCTCCAGCCCTACTTGGCCTGTCAACGTTAATGTGATGATAACGCCTTGACGCAAATTCATCACAATGTTTTTTGACGCAGGTATGTATTGCTTGGAGCAAAGGATTATGGGAGGTGATTCAGCGTGTTGAACAAGTGGGACGAAAGTAGCTTCAGTTAACTTTATGCAAATAAACACAGAGTTGCCATGTGATTGGTCAATTGACATTCCGTGAGTACTGGTGGACTCATGTTGAATTTAATTTCCTGGTATTAGGCACTTCCATCCAATGTAGAACCCCCACAAGCAGGGAGGGGGACTCGATTTTCCCTAACCAATAGATCAACGATGCGTAGCCATGCCAACATACTGGTTTTGCCGGGTTTTTGAGAGTGAGAGCGAAGTCAAAAATAAACTACGATGTAATTATTCTAAAGAAATGCTAATCGGAGCCATCAATAGCTTGACAACTGCCTTAGTCCCGCCCTTGGCGCTGATTGGCTTATTGTTAGTCCCCCCACAGCACTCATTGGATAATCGCTTTTTCAACCGAGAAATCATTGTTTCATGTCACGATGCCAGACCAGAATCAGTCGACTCGATGGAGGTGGCGGAAGGTCTGGACCCAGGCAAACACAGCCTATCACCATATAGGAAATCACTTCCAAACCTGTTGGCCATTTCCCCACAAGAGAGAAGCAGAGCATCAATCGAACACCCGACATATCAATCTGGCAGATCCAAGTCAAAATCAAAGACATTAGTCACAAAATGAGAAAGTGCATTCATTTGCGTTAAAAAAAAACTGCAGGCTTGTTGTTTGATTCTGACTCAGTTTTGTCCGATACCGCCTTCTCTGGTGCTGTTTTGACTGCGGCCGTGCCGTCTGATGCCATATTGCCTGAAGTACAATATCTGATGCTGAGGGCTGACGATGTCCTAATATGTACACCAGTGGCGTAGCGGAGGCCCCCGCACCCCCCGCGGTATGGGGGAGCCCCGGAGCTTAGGAGGCCCCGCCCCCACTAGATTTTTTTTCTTTACATTGTAGGCTATCCTCTTAGATTTGGTAACGGGAACAGGGCGCAGAGGGCGGGACCCCTTCCCTTCTATGATGCTAGACACCCCGTCATGTGTATCATTCTAATAATTATTTGCTCACCTGCGATAGGGCTAGCCGGCTTTTTTTTTGTGCCATGATTTTTCGACACTTTTGAACGGTAGCCTAACTGTCAACCTTAACGTAGCATTTTAACAGGACATTCCGCTATTCGAGGACAATACACCAGCACAGCGCGAGTCGGCTACCGCGCGTACTGCCAAATGCTGGGAGAAACAAAGTGCGACAATGTATACAGATTATGGAATGCGCTGGGATCAAGATTCCCGTCCTTGTCAGTTGATTGCAATCAGGTGTTAGACGGCCCCTGTCGACAGTGTTGATGCCGAGCGCTCCTTCTCCCGGTAACGTTGTCAGTGACAACAGGCGCTCCATCAGAGACTCAAACCTCGCAATGTACAACATGTTGTACCAAAACAAACTTTAAAGACATAAAAGCGAACACACGGTAACCCTTTTAAATTATTTTAGTAATGCAATTTGAGCATACTCTGTTTCTAACAACGTTCTGTTAAATTAAAGGGCAAAAAGCATGCTCTTCCTTTCCGTGATGGACCAAAACGATTAAATGCACCAGTCCATCAATGCATTTTACTCGTATTTGTTGCTAGCGGCAACTGCCCGCTGTTTTTTTAAAATGTTTTACTTCAAGCACTTGCTAGGCTACTGCTGCTACAGTTGCGCATGTTATTTCAATGATTTCCCACTGCTGTGCATGAGATCTATTGGTTAATTTAATACATTAATGCTTTTTAAAACACTCCGTGACTTCTGCCTCTTTCTTTTCAGTTTTCCGTGATTTTCAACAACTTTGCCGTGATTCCTCCGTGACTTTAGCCAATATTTTAGCTATAACGAATGTTCTACAATACCTTCATGTTACAAAAAATACAAAGCCACTTGTTTGTATTTGTCAATGATGCCTGAAAAAATAAAAAAATTTTAAAAAGCTTTAAGTGGCCGCGATGTCTATCCCATGTCACTCTATTATTGATTTAGGGGACGGGCCCCATGGTCCGACCTGCGGGGGAGCCCCGAAATATTGCGCAACGCCACTGATGTACACCAGGGGTGCCGGAACTAGTTCTGGATTGAGTAGTTCTAGACAGGGCAGACTGTGCATTCCCTGCATTTCGCGTTCTCTGTACTTGTACTTGTACTGTGCACAATGACAATAAAGCTGAAGGTAATCAGTATTTCCTGCTTTCTTGGCCTTTGCCAATCACATGCCTGATGAAGGGAATTCTGATTCGGAGCTACGTAATCAACACTAATTCCTGAGTAAATAACACTAATAAACACACACAAATAAGCTACTGCAAACAGCACCATGATTCAGCACTAGGCTTTATAGGCTAACATTACTATTACTATTAATATTAACTATTAATATTACTAGTTTTACATTTTCTATTTCTGTAACAATGTCAGTTGGTTGGGGCTACATACAAGGGTCATTCATAACCTATCTAGCATACAAAGGGTCGGAGACTTTAGAAAGAGGTTGCTTATCGATATCAATTACGCACAACAATACATTTTAATATTAAAAATGAAGGTTAGTTACCTAATTACATCAGAATCAAGTCTTATCAATGCTAAAGCTTTCAGACCCAGCAAACCCAGGCACTGGAGTTTAGAACAGCATGCTCCTGCTCTCACTGTGGCAGCAAACGTCATTCATCATCATTCCAATACAATACAATGACTTATAATGCCACGTGTCAGAATGTCAATTACTGTGAGGATGTTAGGTGCTTAGTGTATGTTTGCCTGTTGCTTGGCGCTTTCTTTTTTACAATGGGTATTTTGCCGTATGCTACTGTCTGACGATATGTATTGTTTATGTGTGCTGGAGTAATGTTCAGGTTTTAACCTCCATCCAGAGTGGGGGTTACAAAGAGGAGGTGACGTGGGGCAAAAGGAAAGAAGCATGTGGGTAGGAATGAAGAAGATAGTGGCAGTCAGAAAGAATTAGAGTTAAAACACATTGGGAGTTTATGTTGGTCATCAATGAAGATACTGGAATCATCATCATCATTCATTATCAATCATTACATCAATCATCATCATTTTCCTTCACGTTGGGAGTCCGTCTCAGTTTGTGTGCTTAAAGGAATACAGTTATAACATTGTGTTTACCAGTGGGGCGAATTATGTGAGGGCAGGGTTATGGTGTTGTTGGTTTTCTAACTGACTGGCTGGATTACTGGCTGACTAGTGGATGGCTGGCTTTGTAACTGAGCATTTTCTTGTGTTACTTAGAATCACTCTTTATCTAGAGGTTGCTGTTTTGACTCTCGACAGGCAGACAAGCTTGGATAGTTTGCTGACCAGAGGTGTTCTTGGTTGGTTGATTGAATCAACGACTGGCTGAGCAACAGATTTATTACCTGCCTGTTTGACAGCATGTGAGAAAACTGGTAACACGCTGTGACACGTCATGTATAACCATAGTGGAAGAAAATCACGTCATTATCTAAAGACTTCTGTCACATTGGCCCTGTTTCATGCCCACTCAGTCAGTGTAGTTCCAGCTCCCCTACACACCTATAGGAGGCTGCCTATACTGTCACAACCTCATGTACACAAGTACAGAGATACAGTATGTACCCAGGCTGCATACAGTGCAAATCTAATCAAAGTCAACAAGATTCACTGTGTAGATACTGCAATAGCTCCTACAACCAGTAGACGTTTTTCCTTTAGGGACTTCAATTGCAAAGTTTGTGGGGAAAAACCCACAGAGTCGAGCTACCATTCTCGACCACTCTCAATGAAGCATCTGGTCTTTTTATTTGTGAAAGCCGCTAAAACAAGAATTTATTCTGCATGAGATGAATAAGAATAATGAGACTGATACGCTGAAACAAAACAGAGCATGATTGGCTTAGAACACAAGGCTATCTAATTGGATGAGAGCTTCTCCCTCAATTATGTGACAGTAAAATGGCCGTGTGATAACAGCTAACTATGAACATAAAGCACCCCAGCTTGCCTGATAGTTTCTATGGACAGTCTTTATTCTTTATATTTATATGTTTATTTATGTGTAGTATTTACCTAGATCCACAGCTCTGCGGCATGAACATGAATCTTGCTGAAGCTTTTCGAGCTTCAGCAAGATTCATGTTCATTCACCCTAATATAAAAAATACAGCCATTTTGAATCCAATAGTATTGTGTCAGTGATAGGCTGCCATAATAATTAACTAAAATGATCTTAACTAACACTAGTTTCCGGAATGGAAAGCATGCAATGCAATCGCAATCTTATGTAACTTAAAATATGTTTTCTGATATTCATGACATGCACTGCATACTGTTTGAACATATTTAAGTTACATTTTGGTAAAATGCTCTTTGAACCAATCCTTTCCAACAGTGTCTAAGTGATATATTTTTCAAAGAATCTTGCTCCAAGGAAAAGCATGTTTAAATCACGCGTCACTCTCCTTCTGGATGTAAGAAAACAGCAATGCCAGGAACGATGGATGTCACGTTGGGATTTAACAACAGCTGACACACAGCCAGGCAGCAGCAGTACAGAGTAGCTTCCTCCCAAATGCGTTCGCAGCCTTCCCGAACACTAGTCATACACCCCCCTCCCCCTCCCCCCATCTGGCAAGTGCCTTGTTGTTTACAGATGCAGCAATGCGGAAAAAGACAACATTTGGAGCACTGGTTGAGGTTCAATTTAATCCCAGTCCTATTATTGGCGTATTATTGGTCACCTGCCTCAAACCTCAGCACCGGTGATAGAACTCTGTCGCCCTCATCCTGTGGCACGGTTTTACACTCGGCGGAAGTAGCTAAGGTTGCATGCACAGCTACAAGAAGGCATTTATCAGTGTGAGACACACGGGACAAGACCCTACAACACAGCTGTCAGCATAATTTGCCTGCCTAATAATCTCCCACTCTGTAGCCCCAGGGATTATTCAACTCTTCACCTCCATTCAGCAGCGGATAATATCTCTATCTCTCTTTGTTATGCTTTAGGCTGCATATGGCTCTCTCAGTCTAATGGACTTTCTGTTTGAACTAGCTAACCAGCAGGAAAATAATTGGCAGGCAAGATGAGAAGTGCCACAAAATTTTAGCATATCAGTAGTAAAAAAGTAATAAATATAAAAATTAATTTTTTTTGTCTCTAGGCCAGTTTGAATAGCATGATTGTTAATTTGTACATTTGAAACCAAAAGCTTGTTATGCTGACTGTTTTAGGGCACTTTCACACCTATAGTTTGGTTGATCTGGCCCGCATCAGCAGCTAATCGTTTTGCAAACAAAGTAAATTACGTTGAAATTGGTCATGAAAGCTGGTCGGGAATTATGCACCACTGTCTTCCAAAAACATACGAACAGTCTATTGAATTGCAACTAAAATGGAAACGTTTTAAACTCATCGGCTGCGTGGGTGTATAATTACAGTTGTCGCAATTCTCTGAATGTTATACCAGTGTGCACAGTATGAGCACATTCAATGTGATCCTAAAGCAATGTGTTGGAAAATGTGGAAAATGCGTAACATCGAGGCATCTCCACGAAGGATGCTGTGATGGCTGCATGAAGTGACAAATCCACCCGTCTATTTCTATTTGGAAGACGCGCCAGATAAGCACCGATAAGCACATGTATGTTGTTAGCCAACGTTAGTTGTTTCGGTCTGTCGGGTCGGATCACATTCTCAAAAAAACACTCCCGGTGCGCATGGAAGTGGACCGTGACTACCACTACAGAAGCTACATCTGGGTAGCCTCTGTCCGCACCTGAGTCTGATTGCTGCATTCACATAGGCTCATGAACCAAACCGAACGCTCCAGGGTTCAGAACAAACAAACTACCAGTGTGAAAGCACCCTTACACAAAATGAAATCTTTTACCTGAGCTGGGAATGTGTTCAGCTGACTGGGAAGGTGCACGAGAGCTGGAGGTAGACCCTGCCATCTGGTCACCACTTATGGCCTCATGTCCAAGAGGAGAGCTGGGCTTCCGTGGCTTCTTGTCGGTAAGATGGAGAGGGGACGACTTCTTCACGGGCAGCGTCGGTCGATGAGGCCGGCTGGTGCTGTTCACCCTCAGCCACGCCTGGGCTTTATGGTCCACAATCTCCCCGTAGTTTGCCCGTGTCACCCGGCACTCGTAGAGACCCTCGTCATTCTTGCTGACCCTGGAGATTTGGAGCTTGTGCGAAATGTCGTTGCCCTGGACTTTCACCGTCTTCATTCACATAAATGTACATACATGTCTGTCAGTTTTTACAATAACTTTGAGATTGTCGTTGAAACATATCATGAGATACAATTTCAAGCAAAAACAAGAATGTGAATTGAACCTACACTTATTTTTGTTCCCTCGTTGTCAGGATCAGGCTCTAGCGTCATTTCCATCTGCAAACACAAACAGAATGAGGGCAACCAGTTCAGTAAAGTGAAATACATATTCATACAAGTAAAGAAGACTTTGTCTGAAATGGCTCAAGTAAATACATTTAATGGCTATTAAAACAACTGATGAATTATGCATTGAAAATCCAATCATCCTCTTCAACTACAGCAATATTCACCTTAAATGCCCACACCACAATCACAGACTAATGGTGTGGACATTTAAGCAGCCAGGAAAGCTGTCTGCAAACACCACTTAACAGTGCTCTTTCTTGGTCCATTAAGGTCATTGGACCAATTGCCATTGCCGTTGTTTGAATATCAAAAGGTGGACTTCATGTTGTATGTGTACACATTATGCCCCAAAAAGAATGTGTGTATCTAAAATGAAAAAAAGTTAATTCACCAACACATAGGAGGTAGAGGCGGTTGTCTGGCAACCGAAAGGTTGCTCCCCCTAGCTAAGTATCAAGGGTGTCCCTGAGCAAGACACCTAACCCTAACTCACCCTGGTTGTTGCCTTGCATGGTTGACACCACCATCGGTGTATGAACAGGTGAAT
>OMKP01079167.1:0-18971 GCA_900302375.1 Bathygadus melanobranchus
TAAACATCTTCTACCGTATTGTGATAGTTCTCCATGATGATGAGCAGTACCTTTTGTGCTGTAACTAAAGGTACCACAGCCTTTGAAGTGTTGGAAGCAGAACTCAAAGCTAAACAGCTAAAGGTGCCATAGCCTTTGAGGTGTTGGAAGGCGAACTCAAAGGTACTGACATGAATGAATCCTCTGACTTGCTTAAGACAGAGATTGATGGCTGGGGAGGTCTTTTATGAAGATCTATTGCACGTCAAGGCAAGGTGGCTGTGCCAAGTTCCATTTTGATTTCAAGCATGATTAAAAATACATGCTCTTTCATAATTGAACTTTAATAATGTGCCCAGGAAGGTCTGTAATCCTTTCATCTGCGTCTTTGGTTCACACTTCAGCGCTTCCATGGTGACTCGTGCCTTGAGAAAAGAAACTCCTGAAAAAAAAAAGTCTGTGATGGCTTTTAGCTGGGTCAAAGCTCCGAGGAGCAGGGGCCGAGCTGTAATATTGTCATGGCACGAAGCTCTTCTCTTCGTACCATGTCTGTTTTCTTCTGCTACGCCAGGAAATGCCAGTTGAGTTGATGCAAAATGCTCAAATAGTTTTTCAGAACTCATATTTTCAAAATCTATTCAGTAGTCTACACATTGTATCGTACACCCAGACAAGCAGTAGTTACATTTAGGAATCTTTCCATCACCGCTCCGACTCAGGGCGCCATGGCTCCCACGAGCAGTTAATATATCAGCAGCACATAATGAACTGATGTGCAGCATACTGGCATTGACTCATGTGCTCATCATGGAGCACCAGGCCTTGTTGCAGCTGCACACTTTTCTCCTCCTCTCATTGGAGAGTTCTTCTCTGCTCGGTTTGGTTTCCCCGGATGGTTAAAATAATGTCACAAGCCTTCTGGTCGCGCCTGCAGACATCCTTACAGCATGGGACCAATCTGCCAGCCGTTCAGGTACCGGTGGAAGGCTCTCCATTCCCCACTTCCTTCAGAGATTCAACCTTTTGTGATGTTTTTTTTTTTTTTGGAGGGCACAAAATTCCCTTGCTAAGGCTTAGCAATTTTTGTGCTTGAGGCACCATCTAGGATCTTCTTGTTTGGAACACGATCGATTGCTTCGAAGCGTTGAGTTTGCCTGCAGTGGATCATAATGTAGTACACGGGTTGGTACATCATAGTACTGATATCACTAGAAGAAGATGCAGACGATTATGTGCATGGGTTCACCATATGTAGATTAATGTTGATCGAGTATTGGGAAGATCCCCCTAGCTCTATAGTAGTGTGTGGACAGCAGTGGCTTTTTGACAACAGTTATTATCGTTAGAATTCACCAGATACAGTGCACAAATCCAGAAGTTTTTATGTTTGTTAACATAATTCACATATTAGTGAATTTGTAGCAGAATGAAATCAAATGTTGAGGAGTGGTCGTAAAGCTTTTCTGAGTGAACATAGAACTGTGAGCAAGAGAAAAAACATCGTTATCATAACGTCATCTGCTACATCAGTGTAGTTGGCAAGGTTTAGTTGGCAGATGGCATGTTTAGGTTATCATATTTAGTTTTCTTCCAAAGTTAGAATTGTTATTTTGTTATATTACGTCTAAAATTAAACATTCACTTTACCTACAGCATTAAAAAAAATAATTTAGCTCTAGTTCAGGCAGCAGTGGCAGCAAAAATGTAAATGTGAAAGTGCTGAATTGCTTTGCCTTCTACAGTAAACGGTCCATGATGTTTCAGATCACGGACCCTAAACAGAGTGATTAAACGTCCCATATGGAGCGCTTGCACTCCCCGCACAGACCATTGCTACCTCGTGAGCCATAAAGCATCCTTCCGAGTTGAGAAAAACTAATTTGTACCTCAGAACAAGATGGTGTTTACAGCCATGTCCTCCAATGGTGAATGATGTATGTTGTCATATAGTCCCACCCAGACTATGCAAGGAATCATATTTAATAGGCCGCCAGTGAGTCAAAAATATAGTACTATTAAAACTGGAGTTGAGTGTGTTGTTCTTCTTAGTTTGACTTGTGCGCCAAATTAAAATGCAAAATCCATTCCGAAGTTACAATTTGGCAGTTTGGCAACGTTGAGACACCTCCTGCAATGGCCATAAACAATGAAGAGAATATGTTGATGCATAGTCAGTCAAATACATACCATAATAGCCTAGAGTAGGTTGACTCTATTTTAATTCAGTTCAATTTAGTCCTTACTCCCACTGCACTTAGCGCCAAACAGACCAGATCAAGCGAAAGGTAAAGAAAAAGGTTGTATTTCTCTGTAGGGATCCCTTCCATAATGTTGTAAAACACTTCTAACAATCTGAGCCTGTCAGTGGTACAAACAAGCACTTTTAGAGGACGTAGACTGACGGGCTCAAATGCTTCAAAGAGTTACAATGCAGACGTTTCGCGGCTGTGTTCTCATACAGGACCATCTTAAAAAAATGAAGGGAAAATGGGGTCCAGCTTGAAAAATGCCAAAGCTATCCTTTAATCGTGCGTGCTCTAATGAACGGTGAGGTTTCAGAGTTTAAGCGATGCTGCATGATTAGCTCTGTTGTTGAAGTAGTTGTTGTTATTTTTATACCACATACTGTTAACACTGCACCTACCCCTCCCTTCTGCTGTATTCAACTAGAGGAACCCCTGCAGCTCCCCGACAGCCAGGCAGAGCTGTCTTATCGCTGCTTTCTCATCTGGTTTTTGGTTGGGTTTTTTTCTTTTCTTTGTGTCACCCCAATGTGTCAGCCCGGGAGCTGTGAGTGACAGCCGCTGCACACTGTATCCCGGGCGCGAGAGACCATTTCATTTGGGCTTCGCCACGTTCACTCCCAGATAACTGTTTGGCTGCTAATATGCTTGTAACGGAGACCGGGGGTTAACGGAACCCCTGGTCTCCGTTACAATTAGCTGTCACTTTGAGTGTGAGAAAATGAATGTAAATGAGGCAGGGCCCGCGGTTGGGTAGCTGGATTCATTGTGCGTTGTAATGGAGGCCACTGTCAAAACTACAAGGACGATACCCCCCTAAAAGCAAGGAGACACACACACACACACCCACACACACACACACACAAACACAGACATCATTGAATCACCAATCATGATGCGATGCCTCCATTTGTATTTCCTTAGTGATGCTGGTTAGGACTTTGATTAAAACATTAATAAACAGCTCGTCTGCTCTGTGGACCAGTGTATAGCCTCTGGCACTTTAAACAGGGAGCCTGGAAGTTTGTCTTTGATCACAGTTTAGGAATCACTGAATTACAATGATATTACAAACACCTCTGTGCCTGGGAATCACCACACTGTGAAGCTTGGCAGGAGGTCGCCTCTTTTTGGAAGAGCACATTTTATGTGAAACCTTCATGAACTATTAATTGTGGTTTAGGCAGGGTTGTTCTGATCTCTGGAACAGTTGAAGACCGTGACTGTAACTATGGTAATGAGCAACGGTCAACAACACGACAACGGTCCTCTCTTGGACTTGCACACCCAGGTCAGAAGGATCTACAGTAGTCTGTTCAGGTCTCTGCCAGGGTTTATAAGCAAGACTATGATTTGTGGGATTCTTATTGTTTAGCCAGGTGTTGGTGTCACATTATCTTCCTGACAGTATGTCACCAAACTGCTGTTCCCCTTTTATTCAAAACACGTGTTTATTCAGCTGGAACTGGCAACTGAATCTCCGGACCAATTAAAAAGGTTCAGAAATGTTTGCGTTGCAATCTAAAACGCCTCGCTTCTGGTAACCAATTAGAAATGTGTTAACCTGGAGTTGACAGTATCTGATGACAGCTGGATGGGTAGTTTGTTATGGTGTTGGGCAGAAAACCAGGAACTAAAACCTACATAGGGGAGGCAATGCAGGCAGAATGTTTTGAGATGCAGGCAGAATGTAGAGGACAAAAATAGCAGGGAGTTGTACTGGTTGTTAGTACCCTGGTATGGTGGATGTTGACCAGAGATGTGCATTTTCTCTTTTCTTCTCTTTCCTCGTCATTTCTAATGGTTTCCTGCTGGGTTTTTTTATGATGATCTAGCACAATCAGAGTCTCCCCCCCGCTTGATCATTTTTACCTTCCTCTCAGGCCTCATGAAGTAGATTTTATAGATTTTACTTGTGCAAGCAGAATGACAGAGAGAATCACAGCAGCAGCCCTGTAAAAAAGTGTAATTAAATAAAGACTAGTATTTACATCTCTGGATGTATATGATGCGTTTATCTGTACCCTGTGGTAATATTCCATTCCGTGCAGAGAAGAGGTGGCTGGAATGCTTTAAGACTAAGTCCTATTTAGAAGGTCGAGTCTAAAGGGGGCGAATTTAGCAGGCTATATTTAAAAAGATCTTAAAGGTCGAGCGAGCTTACTAGCATTTCAAACACTCCTGCATTGGATGAGAACACGGGTGTTCAGAGCTATACAATGACGGTCAGTGAGTTATTTTGCTCAAACCAAAAGCAAAATGCTCAAACGGGGAATATAATGAATTTGAATTAACTAGTTATGTCAGTTAGGTCAGTTGGAATAGATTTAAAAAAAAGTGTGTGTCCAGAGAGGCTGAGTAATGCCTTCCAAGCCTTAAATGAATCAGGAGTGTACATTGACATGCGAAGGGAATACTGTTGTGATACCATCTGTAATGTTAAAGGAATGTGTATACATACATTAAAATAGCTTGCAATAGTCAATAAGGTGCCTCAAGTACATTCAACATAATTGAAGTAAAGGCTAAGAAGATGATGAGCGCACTTGGAACTATTTTAATACTTTTGTACCTCAAATGGGAAATTAGCAATTCACTGACCACCACTGGGCCAAATGCTAATATGAGGTTATATCAGGTGCCTGAAGACACGCCCAATCCAAACTCCAGTTTGAACTCAATGACCCCAGTTTAAAGAGGGGAAAAAGTCGACCCGAGTGGAATGACTGAAAATGCAGAATGTCATTTAATCGTTAAACTGCATAATGATCTTCACAGCAGAGGAAAATAGAGTGAGCCTCCAATACGTTATAGTGATTTATGATCCTCAGGAATGACAAATGGAGACAGCCCCTCGATTACCAGAGCTACTTCATATTGTTGATGCATAAAAACGGATATAGCCTGCTCTAGGGGTAGCATCAGAACACACTCAGAAGTTCTTCCAGGCCTAGAACTCTTATCTGAGCTGTTATAATGGCTATCCTAACCTTGCTGCACATCTTCATCATCTTCCTGCTGCTGTTTTTGATTAAATAGCTGCCAGTCAACCTGATGACATTTGCCAGATTTACTGTGGATTTGACATCTGAAACCTTCCAAGATGTATAGAGGAAAAGAAGGAGGCCCCAAGCAGAATTGTACTACAAAAGCTAAACTGTTTTTTTGTCATCAAAACGTTTTGGGGTTTTTTATGCAGGGAGATGAGAGGAAATTATAAACATACTGCTCTGAAACGAATACGCCATCACACGATTATCTAAATGACCATCCTTAAACCAACAACCAACATGGAGGACGACTTCCATCTTGGCAGGACAGAATTTCATAATAATTTGCTTTGTCACATGAATCTGAATCCACCCTGTGAAGTTACTAATAGAACAATATTTAAAACTTTACTGTTGAATGTATTGCTGTAAAAGGGACAATCATTTAACAAATGTAGCCACAGCATCACTTGGAGACCAAATAAGTGATCATCTGTTTTATCTTCCTTGCTGCATGGAAATAGTCCATGAACCAAGTGTTCTCATCCACGAACTGCCCAGTGGTGGAAAGTAACTAGTTCATGTATATTTATATTTACTCATACTCGTACTCTCCTTAAGTACAAATTTGAGGTACTTGTACTTTACTCGAGTATTTATATTTTCTGCTACTTTATACTTCTACTCCATTTACATTTACATTTACATTTAGAGCATTTGGCAGACGCTTTTATCCAAAGCGACTTACAAAAAAGTAACACATTTGTCGAAAGAGGGAGACAACAATATATCGCTGAAGGTAGAGTGCAATTAGAATAGAACAAGTTACAAGCATTCCTGGTGGCCTGGTCAATAGAGCAAGTTTATAAAGTTGATCGGGTAGGAGGGAGAGGGTTGGGGAGGAAAGGTGGGCAGGAGGTGAAGCTATTCAGAGTCCAAGTGGACTCTGAATAGGTGGGTCTTGACTCCACTACATCTCAGAGGCAAATATTGTACTTTTTACTCCACTACAGCTTTAGTTACTAGTTAGCAGATTAAAATTAACACTACAAAATATCATCAATAAATAATGATATTATGTTGTATCTGTTGTATGTATGTATAATTGCAGTCTACCTTCAGCGATATATTGTTGTCTCCCTCTTTCGACAAATGTGTTACTTTTTTGTAAGTCGCTTTGGATAAAAGCGTCTGCCAAATGCTCTAAATGTCTAAATGTAAATATTATATCAATAAGGTTTCATTGTTCCCCAGGGGGAAATTCACAAGCTACCCAGCAGTATGTAAAGATTGGCCAACAACATTATGGTGCCTTACCACCACCAAATGGAATGGGTTGTGGATCAGGAAACCCACATGCATGGAATGCCTGACGTGGCATGCGATAACTATGTCAGAGCCTTGAGACGGAGAAATGTTCAACACTGCAATCCACACCCACCTCCAAGTTCCTGAACCCCCCACCCCCACCCCCTCCCGAGCAGGGACTTAGTCATTGGTCAGAGCAGATTCAGACGTATCTCATTTGCTTCAGCGGTTCAATGTGGAGGAAATGAGTGAAATGGCCTCTTCATCGCATGGGGTAGTGATCAAAGGCTTTCCACACGTCTCTCTGAACCACTTTAACCAATGGGAGCCATGTATTCAACTTGACTCAGAGCCCCCTCCCTCTGGTCCATAATGGAATCGGTGAGGACAAAAAAAAAAGGCAGAAATGGATGCGAGCCGTGTGTGTGTTGATAGTGATGACGCATTCACTCTGATTATGGCTGCATCTGGCGGATCTGCATGGCATGCAGATTTAACACCTGTCTCCCACCGACCTTCAGGTCACTGCGCTTCTGCTGCCAAAGATGGTGGCTCAGAGAGAAAAAAGACGGCAGCTTCTCTTGGCTCTTCTGCCTTTTTCCATTGAGGCAAAGAGAAAAAGCCTAAAACTGTATTGTATTACTTGTATTGTTATCGTTTTAATACAATCTACTTAGGGGTGTATGGCTCAAAATCTTAATTCTACACGATGTCTCTTCTTGAATGAAGAAGCACAGTATGGCCTGTCGAACAAGACCTGCCATCTGCCATCAAAAAAACCCTCCACAAAACTACAGCTTGTGCTTGTTTTATAAAGGTGTGTGTGGTTGATGGCTGGTTTAAGCAGCCTCACTTGGCCCAAGTCAGGCTGATTAGACTCTGGGGCTGGGTGACAACACTTTCAACACATGTTGAAATTGTTGAAATGCTGTAAACTATATCATAATGATATTTGTATATATAGCGTTAGCATCGCGGTTAGCAGGTTAGAATAACATGTTATGTGTGTTCTTATAAAACTTAAACCAGACATGAGTTTAACTGGCAATTCATAATGTGCTACTTCAGCTGTGGCTCTGGGGGGAAACAAATGTTGAACCTTTGCTCCACACATAAAAAAAGCAAAACTATATTCAGTAAAACGATATTCATTAGGATTATATTCATTCAGATCACCACGTGCACCGAACCTAACATCCTGTAGCAGACGGTACGGTTATGAATACGTGTACTGTTACACCCCTAGTGTGTGGTGATGGCTGGTTTATCCTGTGGTGTGCAGCCTCACCAGCCCCAGAGTCTAATCAGCCTGACTCGGGCCAGGTGAGGCTGCTGAAACCAGCCATCAACCACACACACACACACACACACACTCCACAGCAACGTATCTGGATTGCCCTCACCAATAAACACAGCCTTCTAATTTGAATCTAAAATGATAACATATATAATACTTCATACATTATTCAGACCTACAGTATACAACATCATTATCAGGATGCGCCCCATAGGATGTAACAGCGGCACCATTCTCTCTTTCCAGCACCACCATGAAACATTTCAGAGCTACAGTTACCTTTTCTGAAAAGTTGCGTTCCACAATGTGAATGTATCTGTGGGGAGCCGAGTAGTGTAGGGTGTTCGACTCCCAGCGGGAAGCTTCTGGTTTGAAATCCAACTGGTATAGCATCCTTGGAACAAGATGTCTAAACCCTACAGCGACCCTACAGTAGTTGTTGTTAAATAATCGTCTGAAAGGCCTCCTAGACCCAGCCACCGCGGTTCTGGTGGTCCATTGGTGAGTCTGAGTTGTCCCCTGTGACAAATAATGTGGGATTCCTCCAGAATGTGGCTAGCTACACATTATAGAGTAATACTCTAGGGGGAATCTAGCTGCATTGTCTGGACTCGTAGATCACACACCATATAGAAACACTGAAAAGAAACACCAGGTGTGTTTGTGTGTTTGTGTGTTTGTGTGTGTGTGTGTGTGTGTGTCTGTGTCCGGTCATAAATGAGGCCTGACCAGGGTGTAATTGCTCCCTGGGCAGACGTTTCATTGTTTTAAATGCCTCTCAGCCATGACAGGCCCGGTACAATAACGCCGTGAGACAGTTTTTTTTGTAACATTTTTAAATGCAAGCCAGCTACAGAATGCCGTCGGTGGTGGCAGAATTGCTTTTTTGAGACGAGATGAACAATCAGCCAAGCATAGCATCATGTTTCTTCTTATCCTTGGCAAAAAGGGTGTTATTTGAATTAAGCTGGAAGCTCTGCGACGGTCTCCTCCCAGCAATAAAACGCTGCGATGTTTATTCATCAGCATGGACAGTTTGTCCTGTGAAATCAATGGCTCCATTTCCCAAAAGATTTGTGACTTGATTTATTCCTCTCAGTTACAGTAGGTGTAGCTAAAATAATTCTTTAAAGATTTAAAATTGCTCTCGCTATCAAGGCCTCTGCTCTTTTTCTAGGATTGGGTTGAAACAGGGTTTTGAAATGACCCAGCAGAATTCCTATATTAGATTATCTGACGACATTGAATTACCAGAAAGCACACATTTCATCAAAGCACTTCAGTGACTTGAACTTACAGGAATCACCCAAAACCAAAAAATGAAGAATGCCCCCAGTATGTAAATGGGGCCAGTAGTCTAATGTGGGCCAAGTTATTTGCTGAAGTCAATTATTTTCAGTCAAAACATGGGGCCCTTCTTCTTCTGTTTTTTTTTAATGCCGACTTCCTGGTGATGCCCGTCTCTATGCCAACCTCTATCAGCTCATCTGTGCTGAGCCACGCAGGTACCACGGCCAACACACCCTGCCGTCACCCCACCGCCCCACCGCCTCCCCTCAACTCTCTCATCTCCTTGTAATCCAGCAGCCTGCCTGGACGCTGCGAAGCGCGGTGCCTCCCGTCTGCTCCATGTCCCATTTCACCTCAGAGTAATGGGGACGTCAGCGTGCCTGCCTGCCTCTCTGCTCCTTTGTCTCTCGTGTACATCTTCCACAAACGGCTCTCTTTATCTAGTCTGTTTCTCGTTTTTCTCTTCCCTTTTTTTCCTGCCCCCTCTTCTTCTGTCAGCAGCACGGGAGTCCGCGAGATTAATGAGCAGAAAATGATTAACGCGCCTTCTAAGGGCGGCGCAGGAAGACGTCCAAAAGTCTCTGCTTTGCGATTTGAGACGATAACAGAAACAAAGTAGTCCAAAGTCAGTCAGTCAGTCAGTCAGTCGATGGAGTGAGTCAGTCAAGTCTCTCTCTCTCTCTCTCTCTCTCTCTCTCTCTGTCTCTCTCTCTGTCTCTCTCTCTGTGTCTGTCTCTGTCTCTCTCTCTCTCTGTCTCTCTATCTCTCTCTGTCTCTCTGTCTCTCTTTCTGCCGTCTTAATGAGGGAGGCAAACACAAAGCTATGCTCATTAATTTGCCTGTGTAGATGGGAAATGAGAGGGGGAGCGGGAGACGGAGGAGAAATATGGGCCTTCTACATGGGCCCGCTGTCTAAGGAGTATGTGGCTTTATTGAAACAGATGACCTCCTGGTTTACGTTTTGCACACAGACACACACACACACACACACACACACACACACACACACAATGGGGGTGTGTGCTATATGGAGTCTTGGGATTGGCAGTAGTGCACTTAGACTAACCTCTATTGCTGTGTGTGTGTGTGTGTGTGTGTGTGTGTGTGTGTGTATTCGTGTGTGTGATGTCAAGACCATGTGGAGAGTCCTGGGGAGATCCATTAAATGCACTCCACCCACTGGGCCAGTAATGAACTGGTGTGTCCTCCCAGCTCCCCACACAAGCCCAGCACAGTCTACAGCTACATGCATTAGTCATGGCCAACTGAAGTGTGTGTACCTTTTAGTAGACAGCAGGCAGCCTTCTCCCAAAGGTTCTCCATTTAGAGGCGTGGGGTCAGAGTGCAGGGGAGTACGGTTCTGATGTCGTCGGTCCTGTACGCTTTTGTTTTTTTTAACAGCGGTCCAACTGGTCCTATACGCTCCTTAGAGACCTACAGAACAGTAACGTCTCTCTCAGCGATCCATCAGCAGGTATAAATCAACCTCAGAGATGGAATGTAAATACTGGGCCAAGCCAACATCCTTCAAGATCTTGTCAGATGTTAGGATTTCTCCCTTCCTAAGCTCAGCTGTGGAAGGCTCCAGTGGTTGTCTTCTTACAACAGGGTGGGACGTACACATTTAGAAATGAACATGGTACCACAGCTGTTGAGGGATATGGTATGTGATATTACTAAGGTATGATATGAGGTGTGCATTTGAAGGTCAATTATGTGTTAGGAGTACTGAATGTGACCAACGTTGAGATACGTTGAAAAATAATCAACCTAGCTTAAAAATACCCAATACAATAGGACGTTGCATAAGAATAAGGTTACTATTCTCAGGATAGCTTGATTTAAATGAAAGGTATTTACATTCTGTGACATTAGGTCAATGACACATACAGAATTTCAGCTAGCAATAGCACAGTTTTATTGTCGTATTTCATTGTTAAAAGCAAATTCAATCATAACCATTTAAATAATGCTAAAATGATCCTGAACGACACACACACAACTGATCTTGAATGACGGCAGTGCCATTGTAATAGTGTCATTAATAATGTATTAATAATTGACTTCCCTGGGGTTGCTGTTGCTGGCCAGAGCAGCGGGCCTGATCATTCACTGTCATAGGTACAAAGGACCAGAAAGCTGCATGCGTCTGGCACCCAGGAGAACCTGCAGGGCGTTAGTGATGGACAGTGCACATGGGGAGGACTTGTGGGACACTGATGAGAGACTATAACTGCTTACACACACACACACACACACACACACACAGGTTTCCAGGGTGGGGTGCCCCCCCCACCCCCCCAAGGGCTGGTGAGTGGTGAGAGAGAGAGGGGCAGATGGGGGAGGACGTGACCTGTGTCCACGGGGGCAGCTGTAGCCGTCCCCTCCCTCTCGCCACCTCACACCTGTTCCACATCAAGTCCACTCCAACACACACTGAGCACCCGCGGCCGGGGACGCGGCACGCTGGCACGCTGGCACGCTGACACACTGACACACACACACACACACGATCACGCAAACGTACACGCATTAGCCGGCACATGATGCATGCAGACACACACACTCATTCATATGTCCTAAATGTGCACACACAGGATTTGCTCTGACAGATGACAGATGCCATATTTATATGGTTATATAACGAGTAATGATTACTCTTGTTAATGTATTGTAATGCTTTGTATTGATTCATTTACTTTTCATTTACTTCATTTACTTTATTTTTCTTTTTTTTTACACATTTTATTGAAAAGTATCCTATAGAAAGAGGTGAGTGGGCGGGCCACGACCACTGGCCAAATGTGGGTGAATGTTGGAATGTAAAAATATCAAGCTAAAGGCCACGTTGGTGGGTTGCAAAAAAAACCCTGCACGGTTTGACAGATTTTCCCAAAGTCTCCATGGAGGGAAGAGCCTCTAAATGGTAAATGGACTGCATTTATAAAGCGCTTTACATTGCATCACATTCATACACCGACGGCGGTGTCAACCATGCAAGGGAACAACCAGCTCGTGGGGAGCAGTTAGGGTTAGGTGTCTTGCTCGGGGACACCTCGACAATTAGCTAGGCGGAGCCGGGGATCGAACCAGCGACCTTCCGGTTGCCAGACAACCGCTCTACCCCCTGAGCTCCCGTCGCCCCCGTCCGGCAGCCTGCAGGATATCCTGACAGTTGAAAGGGGATGGCCTATTTCCCTGTTTTAGTCTGGTTATTTCGGCAGCTCGTCAGCCAAGCCGTTGACCTACTAGTGCTTACCGAGGCCTTTTTCACAACGTTGCCGTGAAGCAGTGTACCTTTACCTCCGTTTTACCGTCTCACCAGAGACTTCTCAAACAAATCCATCTCATTTCGAAAGGTTAAGGTTTACGTATTTGGGTTTCCGTTTGAGTTTCCACGATTTTCCTGTGGACTGAGAAATACGTGAGTGAGTGAGGCCGATCAAAAGAGATGAGGGGTGGAAGGGGTTTTTACATTCTGTGCAAACGTTTGCAACTTCATTAGTTTGTGTGGCGTAAAATGCTTATGTACGTCTTTTACTTTAAAGGAACGAGAACATTTTATATACTTAAACTTTAAACGTATTTACACATATGGTAATAAAATATATGTGGAGGAAGGAAAAAACTAATAAAAAAGCTTCCTTAGTGGCTCAGAGCATAATCTAAAAACAAGGTTGGTAGCAGCTACTCACATACATTTAATACATTTACATTTCATAAATCTCCACTAGTACCATGACACATAGGCAGCAATGAAAAAAAGTCCCCGGTTGGTTGTGGACATATGTTTTCAGTTTCCCCCTGATGGCTGTGAGGATCCAGAAGAGGCCCCTGACATGAAAGCGAGATATGTCAAGTTAATTTAGATTTCATTAGATTTCATTATAATGTCACCAGACCTTTCACATTATAGCAGACAATTGGGCGGCACTAGCTCAGGAGGTAGTGCGGTTGTCTGGCAACCGGAAGGTTGCTGGTTCAATCCCCCGCTCCCCCTAGCCAAGTGTCCCTGAGCAAGACACCTAACCCTAACTAACGCCTGATGAGCTGGTTGTTGCATGGTTGTCACTGCCGTCGGTGTATGAATGTGCTAGAATGGGTGAATGTGAGGCAATGTAATGCACTTTGGATAAAAGCGCTATATAAATGCAATCTATTTTTTATTTACAATTGTAATGCAAACTCTCCGAAATAACTCTCCCTTTAAAAGTGTTTGTTATGCTGCCCCAAACCCTGATACTAAGAATTCATCATAAATTGCCAAAGATAATATCGACTGAAAGCCTATATAAAAAGTAATAAATAGTATTCACTGTTATGTTAGAAATGCATTAAAATGTTTGTACAGGTGGGGGCTCATTCAGACTCAGCAGCATATGCTCTGTACAGCGTGCCCTTCACACCAGTCCTGAGACCTTAGCCCAATGGCTTACACACTGCCATGTCCTTTGTAGCCTCTGGTGCAATTCCCTGTAATATAATAATGATGAACAATTAATTTACAAAATTCAATACAAACTGCTAGTCCAACATCATCAAGTGTAACAAATATTAATATCTGAGTGTCAATGTGTCTGTGAAGTACATGGTAGTGTAGTGAGCAGTTTGCTGGACAGCACGATGCAGGTCACATCACATAGTGGCACCTCTATTCAGAGCAGGAACATGACATGCACTTCAGTACCACGGAAACCTTTTCAGAATCAAGTGTAACCTGTTATCAACCTGTTGATAACCTGTTATTCACCTGTTATTCACCTGTTATTCACCTGTTATTCACCAGTTATTCACCTGTTATTCACCTGTTAATAACCTGTTAATAACCTGTTAATAGGGACATAACAATGAGTGTTGTTGCTGCACAGTTTTTTACATTTCATTATATCTACAAAGAGTAATGGAATATACACTTAAGGATTACATTAAGTGTATAAGCTTTAAACATTGTTTTTATTTTTACTTATCGCACTGAATCTTTCTCAACCCACTTCTGCTTTTAAATATATGTACAAAGTTGTCTTTTGGAGTTTAGCTGCACAAAATAATTGACATCAGACAGAGAAACACGGTGAACTACAGTGGAGCTTTGTGGGATGCTGCAAAGTCTCAAAAACAAAGCAAATGGAAAACTTCACTCTATCTATTATAATGTTAGAGAAGTATTTATCTGAGAACCCTGAAGGTAATGGGCCTCCTCATGTTTCTTCATTGACATCACCTCATCGTCTACTACAAGACGTTTGTGTTCCAATGTTTGGGAGAAAGGGCGCAACATTAGCCATGAAGACGCTGCTGACTTTATCTTACAGCCCAGATTCTGTAGTTCTGCTAAGAGCAGTAATATGGAAAAGTGCTTGCAACAAGAGTTTGTGGTTTGAACTACAGTAACAATCAATAATAGGACTTTCCACTTGCAAAGCAGAACGCTAGCAGATTGATCTGAGCTACTGTTATCCCAGCACCTTTGCTAACATAAGGGCTAGAAAAGACAAAAACATTTACCTTCATAATCAAACAGATGAATGGATTGCATTTATATAGCGCTTTTGTCCAAAGCGCTTTACATTTTGCCTCACATTCACCCATTCATACACCGACGGTGGTGTCAACCATTCAAGGTGACAACCAGCTGGTCAGGAGCAGTTAGGGTTAGGTGTCTTGCTCAGGGACACCTCGACAATTAGCTAGGCGGAGCCGGGGATCGAACCAGCAACCTTCCGGTTGCCGGACAACCGCTCTACCCCTTGAGCTACTGTCCCCACTAATAACTGAAAACATAACTAAACTAACATAATTATCCATTCTAATCGTATTCAAACCCATTGTGACATTTCAAACAGAAACAACAACAACAACAACCATGCTCATGCCTTTCCTGTATCTTTTATTTTTACATTTTTGTGTTTTATTTTTTACCCAAAAAAAATCTCTAGTAAGAAGATTATGGTGAATTTTTGTAATCTTCTGAAAAAGTTAACTTCAGGCCTTGGTGTGGACAGCCTTGAATAATGTGTTTTATTTGGTTCATGTTCAATGGAATTATTTAATGTTACTCCTCACCAAGTGGCCACAAAATACTCTATTATATATGAAACTCTGTATTATATATTAAATAGCCTCTAAGGCACTCGTCTTAAAGGAAGTGCTCCTCAAAGTGAAGGAAATCTCAGCCCCACAGCAGATGAACGCTATTATAGAAAAGAACACATAAATACAAACCCACATTTGCAACGTTTACATATTCCTGTCAAAGTGCGCCTAGGACGTGTCATTCTTCCTACGCCACATCATTCCTATTCAAACCCACTTGCTCTCGGCAGCTTCGCCTCTGACAAACAAATGGAGGTTTCCAGGTTCCATGACTCACGCCTGGCACGCGTGTGTAAACCTGACATCGGTGGCCACGTATGTTCACGTCAACAAACACAGGGGGACCGGCGGCGTGTATTAAATGGACAGCCCGCATGGAAGGCTTTCCATGCTATCTCGCTTGAGAGGCCCCGGGTTTGCTTTGCACTGATGGATGTAAAACACGCACGGCGTGTTTTAAAGATGCCTTTCATTACGGTGTAAACATTAGTCAGGAAGGTAAACAGGAAGGCTGGGGGCAGCCAGGGGTCACGCCGGAGAGACCAGAGGTCAACGAAAACCAGCGATAGAGATGGGGAGCGATGATGAGACAGATAAAGTGTGTGTGTGTGTGTGTGTGTGTTAGTTATAGCTAGTTCCTAGTCTGTTGGTATGCTTCATATTCGGGGAGCTTTAAGTAAAGACTCTTTGCAGAATTAAAAGAGCAAATGGATGTAAAGCAACAATAACAATACTAGTTCCTCCACATTAGGACTGCATATTTAAGACACCTGGCTTCCTGCATTGCCCGGCGCGGCTATGCTCCAGTAAACCAGAAGATTAAGATGCATGCCGTGCATTCGCAAGGGGAGTTTGATTCTGCCTGCTGATCTTATCCTGCATATATCATCTCTCCAATCCCGCTCTTCCTGCGCTGCTATCTAATAAAGCAGAAATGCCATGGAAGTAATTATATCTTCCCAGTACAAAGGTCACTGGACTCTTAATGTGTTAACTGAAGCCTTTTAGAATCGAGTTGAGGTTCCTTTTTTTCTGCTTTTTGATTTAGTTATTTTTTTGTACCTTCTCAATGGTGGTAATGTCACTAGCTCAAACGTTTCCCTCGTCCATTATCTGTGTCTTTTAAGGCCTCACCGGGAGCTCGAGTGCCTGCTGGATGGATATCTGGACTGCGGTGATGTCATTGTCAATACACTATTTCCATTAGCTTCTATATATTCTGCCAAAAGGAATATACAAGGTAATGGGAAGGTTTGTGCACGCCACGGAGAGCAAAGAGACACGGCTTGTATAGACATCCCCCCTGGGAGCTGAGAGCATACAGGCAGACCACTTCAGCTCGGTCACGGACACGCTTAGCTACAGGGCCTTATACAGAGTGGGGATTCATGGAGGTAATCATATGGAATGTAAATATATATATACATATATATATATATATATATATAGAGAGAGAGAGAGAGAGAGAGAGCAGCGATATGATGCTGAGTGGAACTGTAAGGGATTGATTGTTTTTGTATTGATCGAGTTTAAGATAGAATGCCCACTGCTGCAAATCTGTACCGATGAATGAATGTAACACCGGAGTGAAATGATGCTTTCAACTCGGTGCAGCTTTCCCCAGGCTTCCCTCATGCTAGTGTAGGCTTTGTTGGATATCTTTTTCATTTAAAACCCCCACCCCTTTTGATTTGAACACACACACACACACATTCAGTCATGTATGAATGTTACCCTTAGGGGTGTGTGTGTGTGTGTGACTGACTGACTGAGTGTTGCTTGTGAGTCAGCAGAAGCAGCCAGGGAGATGGATTTCAGGGGTAGAGACTCCTTCGGTTGCCCGGGCCAGATGCTCCGAGGCTTGCTTGACCTTCGAGGCCACACACACCTGCACGACATTAAGCCGGGATTGCAGTGTTTAGCTCCATAAATCTCTGTCCAGTCAACAGGTATTAGGCCCGGGAATCTGAATCCGCTAATTGAGGGCAGCACGCGCGCACGTACACGCGCACACGCACGCACGCACGCCTGTGTTTCTCCACCCTATGGTTTACCAGTAGGTGTATCGAGACCAAGAGTGTTTACAAATCCTCACACTTATCATTAGAAAAGGTTACGGTTGTCATCGTTTGTAAAATAGTTTGGAGCCATTCACTGACGGCTTGCTGGCCTTCTACTGTTTAAAACATGTTCCTGTCGTCCTTCTGACATGTCTATATAACTTGTATGAACTGAGCAACGTATTTGGGTGACCTTGAGGTTGAGTGCTTCTAAACAAACCTCGCTGTTTGCTCCCAGGACAAAATAATAGAAAGCTTGTTTATGGAAGGGAGGGTGATTATGGAGAAATGTGTTGCTCCTCATGGCAAATATTTTTCCAAACATCCTGCCATGAAGCATACAAACTCCTGGACAATCAAACTAGCGAATCACAGATGTCCAAAGGCTTGTTCACCTAGTAACATCCTGTTCCTGTAAAAAATGAACCTTTTGTTGCTCGTAGTTCAATTACATACACGTACGTTTACATTCTGAAGCGTCATTATTTCTGACATTAATGATTTTCATACTCCCAGGCGATTCTGGATGTCAAGATTTCTAACCTGCTCTCTAACGTTGCACAATGAGCTGATCGAGGACTGCTTTGTGTCTGACCATTTTCAATATGCAACAACAGTTCACGTTTGAGTGAGCACAGGCCTTGTTATTCCCTGCAGAACTATTGTAGCTGTATATATCCCCAACATTGTACTACCATATAAGAGCCAAAGCATATCTCTCCACCAATCTGTGCTCTGGCTGACTCACTTGCTCCACCCCCTGTCAAGCATCTTTCATCAGCAGAGAATCACTGATTGGCCGTCTATCAGCCACAAAGGACTCTGGGTAATAGACACTGATTGATGGCGTTGCAGCTCTGATCAAAGGGAGCCATGCGGCGACAAGCTGTGGATTCTTCTCCCTTCATCTTTCTGCCACTTTCTGCCTCTGATGACCACTGCTAAACGCGTGCACATGCGCACTAAACTACTGGGTATATGAGGAAAAGGTCACCACTAAACAGAGTAAGCCATCATAGTTACAATGAACAATCGTATCTACTTCAGTGTTGGTTATAAAATCCGGAGAGCTAACTGTTGACATTCATTCATCATTTCCAAGCTAATCTCCTAATGTGCCATTAGTCCGACTCCGACATTAGCCATTACCGAATGCAGTTCCTGTGTACTTTCTTAGACGTCATTATAAATTCAAGCCCTTGTGGGTGAAGGTTCATTACAAACAAGGGCCTGGAAAATGCATGCACAATATATTTTCAAAGACACGTGACTGAATGAATAACAAGATTATGTTTTCAGTGCTTTAGGAGAGAAGCATATCAGTTGAAAGTAATGAATTGCAGTGCGCTTTGTTTTCACAGTCTAGCGATACCTCCTTTCATTTGTACTTTTCTTTGTGCTTTTTTTGTTTGTTTTCACATTAAGAAAACACGGTGCCCCGGTGATGTACGGCTTACGATGATGTCATGAGAGTGGACTGCATTGCAAATTCCCATGCGCCTCACTTGGTATTTATTCTGCCTGCTCCAGCGCAGCTCGTTACGGACCATAGTGTGAAGTGAAAAGGTTAGAGGAGGAAACCATTACTAGCTCCCATACCACCGGCCTCTGGGCCTCCTCCTCCTCCTTCCCCTGGTGCAAGCCTTGTAATCTGAGTCCAAGCAGGTACGCACACTGCTTGGCTGACATGCAGTTCCTTGGAGTATGTGGT
>OMKP01079168.1:0-11021 GCA_900302375.1 Bathygadus melanobranchus
CAGCGCACAAATCAAATCTCACGCCATTTGTTGTTGTCATGCGACGGGAGACCTTGTGCGGTCTCCGGCCCCCCCGAGAGACCCGAGACAGCCCTGGTCGACAGGACCACGCCTGTCGACCGGCCACCAACATGAGTGCAAATCACTCATGGTTTAACATGGACGAGATTACTGTGGGACGCCAAATTTCGCCCGCGAAAATCGCTGAAGTCTACAACCCCATATTCCAGAGGAACAAGCCAAAAATAAAGAGTGGCAGTCAGTCACAGATGTGAGCCTGACCGTGCGCAGCTCTTCCTCCACAGCACAGGAAGCGCACAGCGTGTTCCAGCACCGTTTTCTCAAGGTCAACGGGATTCTGCAGCCGGTAGGCTGTCCAAATTGAATAAACTGACAGATGGACAAATTCTGCCACACACGTGCACGCACACACGCACACACACACACACACAGAAACACACATGCAGAGGCACAGGCTGCGCATACAACACACAGTGTGACTAGGGACTAGGATAGGGTCGTTTCACCCTCTGGGCTTGGCGACGCCTCCGGCCCCCGCGGCATGCTGGGTATTTACACCGAGCCAGCTAGGCAGGTGGGCGTGACCTCGCGGGCGCCCAAGACGAGCTGCTCTGGGGGGAAAAAAAACACCACCGATTTTCCCATCATCACTTTCTACCCATCATCACTTTCTGCAGCACACGCGCACGTGTATGCACACCCATGGACACACACACACACACACACACACACACACACTCACACACACACTGCTACTGTTCCTTCACAGCCTTCTGCGTGCCATCTCTGTGTGACATTAAATAAGAACACTGGGATACAATATGTGACAGTGATGATCCGTGGAGAAAAGATATAATGTCATGTAATATAGATATTCATTCACATTCATTACATGACAATATATAATGTTATATTTCGTAATAGAATACATTGTAAGGGAAGGAAATGTAATATTACACATATTACACATATGGAAATAGATTCTGGTGTGTTGGTGTGTTGGTGAGTCGGTGTGTGTCGTGTGTCTGTGTGTCATGTGTCTGTGTGTCGTGTGTCTGTGTGTCATGTGTCTGTGTGTGGCGCTCCCTAACAAGCGTCTGCTTCCCTAATGTTTTGGGGGGAGGAGGGATGTGGTGGTGGGGGGATCGGCTTGTTGCACTCTGAATATCTGAATATCAAAATGTTTTTCATCCGCAAACTACTGAATCACACACGGCCTTCAGAGAGGCCCGTTCACAGTTCACACAGTCTATAGACGAACACACGCGCGCACGTCTGACCCAAGCGACCACAACGCGAGCACATTACAAACCGGTGTTGAACACACGGTTAATAATTGAAGAGGAGCTACAGTACGTAGCATTTCAATTTGAGTCCGGCCCCGAATCCGGCTCCCACATGGGGAACTTGTCAAGCCTCCCGACAGGCTATAGTGGGACTGAAGTGGCTGTATCCCCTGTCGTACTGAAGCAGCAAAATGTACTGTTCTACACGCAGTAAAAAAACGCTCGCGCTTGGCTCGTGCCGAAACGTAAAAGATGCACACGCGCACAGAAAAGTTGGTTGCCGTGGTTACTTTGGAGAGCAAAAGAACACCCGTGTGTTACACTTAGGGCTGGGCGATAAGTCAATATTATCGTTTAACGTCTTTGGGTGGTGTTGCATCATCACGAAATGAAGATATCGACTCATCGCGATACCCGGTTTTATAGTGCCCTGAAAATGATCAAATATGAGGTGAGAAAGGAAAACGAGTTTTAGTCCGATACAATGGTTTAGATTTCCATCTACTTCAATGTCAGTTAGACTGTTTACAACAGTGTTTTGAATTCATAAGCCTATCGTGACAGATATCGTCTAAAGTTCCCCATAATTATCCTGATAATACAGTTGTTCATATTGCCCAGCCCTCGTTACACTCTTACACACACACACACACACACACACACACAATAGGAGCAGAGCTGAATGCCACTGTGTTGGCATTAAAGCTGCCAACATCCTGACCCAGCGTGACCTCCACCTCACAGCTCCTGTCCCCGGAAGACACAAAATGGCACCTGGTGGGGTGACAGCCGGGACCCCGACATCACAACAACATCACAACAACATCACAACAAACTCTTCCTACGCTCACGTGCGCACGCGCACACACACACACACACACACACAAACTGATGCAATGATGTTGATTTTCTAGCGATATATTATTTAGTTTAGATTCTTTACACACTACAATACAGCACAGTCGGCGTCCAGCATCTAATAACTTAAATGACAACATGAGCGGTCACAGAAGACACAGAAACACACCGAGGTGCGTCGCCAAGTCGGATCCGGAAGAATAACCCGGAAGATGAACACGTACGCACACGTGTGTGCAGAAGGAGGGAGGGGGGGAAAGCGTCAACAGCACAACGACTCCCCGCCAGGACTGCAACGGCGCTGAGAGGAGACGCAACAGGATGACGTCTACACTCGAAGCCTCCACTAAGTGCTCTAACAGATCCAGCTCATCGTAGCCTCCACAGAGGCTGTCACAGTTGTGCCGGAGGGGGGGTTGGGGTGGGAGAGAAGGGGAGGAAATCAGGTCAGATGTTAATCCCGGTTGATTTTTTCTTTTTTGCCTCATGTCACACACCACCCCCACCTTAACCCCTGACAACCAACACCACCATCACCACCACCACATGCCACCTGGAGCATGCATAAACAATACCGGGACAGAACAGGAAAAGACCACTGGAGTATTTCCACATATGTGTAGCAGGAACACGTGTGCAACACTGTGGAAGAGGGAGCACACAGAGGCAGCGTCGCTGGTGGCGTGTGTACGCCACCGAGAGAGAGGCTCATTAGTAGGCACATGTTACAGCAGCGCAATGTCACACACATAACCCCTGCTACGCACACACACACACACACACATACGCACACCCCAGCATCAGCTGCTGTTATACACACGCACACACACAACCCCAGCATCAGTTGCTGCTACAGACACACACACACCACCATCAGTTAAATAATCAGTTGCTGCTACCGACACACACACACACACACACACACACACACACACACACACACACACACACACACACGCACAAGCGCACAAACCCACCATCACTCCCGCCACAGACACACAAAGGGCGACAGTAGCTCAGGGGGTAGAGTGGTTGTCTGGCAACCGAGAAGGTTGCTGGTTCGATCCCCGGCTCCGCCTAGCTAATTGTCGAGGTGCCCCTGAGCAAGACACCTAACCTTAACTGCTGGTTGTTACTTTGCATGGTTGACACCGCCGTGGGTGTATGAATGGGTGAATGTGAGGCAAATGTAAAGCACTATATAAATGCAGTCCGTTTACCATTTACAGACACACAAATACACACAACCAGGCTCCTTTGATGAGAACATTGCTGTCTCGTTCAACGTTATCGCTGCCTGTGCCGAGCTCTGGCCAATTACATAATATAACACACATATATTTTCAGAGACAACCCCCCCCCTGCCTCCACACACACACACACACAATAGAAATATAACAACGCCAGGCTTAGTGTTTTTTGAGGTGTGCCATCTAAAAAAGGTACACACACACACACATACACTAAAAAAGGTGTACACACACGCACACACACGCACACAAAGCCACTATGTGGAGGAAAAAATAAAGGGGACAAATATATCCCATATAACTATCCCAGATGAATAAATGACTTAAATGATCTGTGAGGCCTGAAAAGCTCCTCGCTTGAATCCATGAAATGGAAAGAACCAGCGTTGTTGTTTTCTCCTCGTCTTTAATACCACGTCCTAGCTTCCTAGGACGTGTCCTATCACACGCACACACACACAGATATGACAGGCACCTGAAAGGGCCGCCGTGATCACACGTCATTATAATCACGAGCAGTGATCGTCCGCTGAAAACATAGAAATAAATACATGCCAGAGCACAATCGTGCGCTGCGATCGGTGACCAGGGGGGCGGACACCAAAAATAAACGATTACTCAGCGAGACCGAGACGTGGGTGTGACTGCACCGGAGCTTGACGAACTCGCCACCTCGCTGTCTCGGTGGACACACAGCACCCCCCCCAGAGGACGCGGAGCTGACGGACCCTGAGCGGCTGGAACTAACAGCCGAAGACTTGTACGGTCAAACTCAAACATGGACGATGGTATATCGTCGGCTGAAGCTATGACAACAAAAAACAAATAAGTATTAAGAAAAAGGCGTCAGTAGCTCAGCCACCTCGCTGTCTCGGTGGACACACAGCACCCCCCCCAGAGGACGCGGAGCTGACGGACCCTGAGCGGCTGGAACTAACAGCCGAAGACTTGTACGGTCAAACTCAAACATGGACGATGGTATATCGTCGGCTGAAGCTATGACAACAAAAAACAAATAAGTATTAAGAAAAAGGCGTCAGTAGCTCAGGAGGTAGAGCGGATGTTGCTGGTTCGATCCCCGGCTCCCCCTAGCTAAGTGTCCAGGCGTCCCTGAGCAAGAACCCTAACTGCTCCCCATGAGCTGGTTGTCGCCTCGCATGGCTGACACCGCTGTCGGTGTATGAATGGGTGGATGTGAGGCGATGTAAAGTGCTTTGGATAAAAGTGCTATATAAATGTCATCCATTTACCATTTAAATATTCAGTTTGACGGCATTTGCATGTAGATATACTGTCGCATATATGTCATTCCACCTGGGGAGCGGGGCTTGTGCATTGCTAATTATGCCTTTAGATCGGTGTTTGTGCACGCATTCATACGCTTCAAGGTACATATCCACATTTGTGCACGCATGCATGTCGCGTATATATTCGCCATGTTTATGCATGTGCCGTGTGGGGTTGTCTGTACGTGCATGCGCGCGCACGCGCCATATACTTATGAGCTTTCTATATGTGTGCGGGTCCTCGGACATCCTTCCACTTGTCCAATGAGATCATCGGGCCATGCGCGAAGCCCTTCTGCGACGCATCGGCCGTCCGTCTGGGCCGGCCCGGGGACGGCCTCCTGAGTTATAGTGTCGTGGTCCAGCCTTGTCCACCATCAATACAAAGCCAGCCGCACAGAGGAGCTACCCATCACAGTAGTAATGCACACACACACGTATACGCACACCTCTACCGACCACACATTCTGCATTTTACCCAGACCCGTGTACACCACGTACCTTACGCAAATTGCAAAGTATGCGGTGTGTGTGCGGGTGTGTGTATGGATGTATGACGTATCTTCTGTAAGACCGAGAGACGGAAGAAACGGGAGCAGGATAGCCGAGGAAGGGAAAGAAAATGCATTCGTGATTCATGATTTATTCGTACAGTTTACATTTTGCAGTTTGGCCGCTCATCATAAATACATAATTACACTCTTCGGTTGGAAACGTCGACCATAACAACAGTGTTCTTTTCATTCAGCGTTACATAGCCCAGTGATTCTGCATATTGGTGAAATTACATCGCTAATCCAGCGGATGGCTAATATGTATGAACTGCTTGTGCTGCAGAACCCCCCTGCTGCGATCGCACACCTAACAATTGAGAATGGTGTGTGTGTGTGTGTGTGTGTGTGTGTGCAGTTGAGCATATTTGTCTCCACGCATTACCACACACAGATCAATAATGCTTCTATTCCTGGCCATTTGATCTCAAAGTAAGGGGGTGGCCTCTCTCTCTCTCTCTATGCCTCTATCTCTCTGCCTCTCTCGCTCGCTCTCTCTTCCTCCCTCCCTCACTCCCTCCCTCCCTCCATGTTTCTTGTAGTCCCCTAACACCCCCCCCAGCCCTCTTCCACGGGTCCAGAGAGCCCAGAAGGGAAGTGGCCTGCAGTGACAGCCACTGGCTTCAGACTCGGGAGTGTCTGAGGATTTTTGGGGAGGAGGGAGGTGCGGGGGATCACAGAAGTGATTGGCTTTATGGCTGGAGGGATCAGCCGTCTGCTGGAGACAGACACACACATACACATTTCTGCGTGCTCACGCACACACACACGTAGCGTGCGCGTGGTGTAATTCTCACCGCTTCACCATGGTGCCAGGCTAAGGCTCTTGATCTGCCACTTCCTGTAATCCTCCGAGGGAAAAGGGTGCAGCCAAATGTCTGGGCAGGGCAGGCCGAGCAAACAAACTCACCCAGGATGCCATTAGACATAGAAACCGCCACGTTTGCACCAGGGAGGTACCCTGCAGGGAGCCAGAGAGAGCCGTCTACACCTCACATAAATATCCACCTGCTTATACTCAGAAAAACAGGACAATTCAGCAGTAGCATGTGCACGCCTTCTCGTGGATGAATGGCACATATTATTCCGTCGTAGCGGCCACCCTTTCAGCACCCACTGTATCTTGTTGTTCTTATTGTTTACGCGATAAGCCTTCACGTCTGCCGCTCCGTAACGGCATCGGCACTGGCTACTGACGCCAGGCTACTGACGCCAGGCTACTGACGCCAGGCTACTGACGCCAGGCTACAAGCGCTGCCAAGACGACGCGCGCTCCGACGAGACCCGGCTCGTTTGCACCCCGCCCCGCGTCACCGGCATCCGATAAGGGGACAAGAGGCGGCCCGGGCTGGCCACGGCAACCGGAATCACCATCACAAACGAACACAATGCGACGGAGGGTTGAATGGGTGGATGGGTTTTGTTATGTCTGCACGCTGTGGGTTAGCAGTGACGCATCAGAGTAATAGCCCGATTGCGCGACATCTGCGTTTTTGTTGTGATGTCGCCTCGTGGCGACGACAGGGGATCGCTTGGTCGGTTCAACCTTGAAGTTCTTGAAGTAGAGATGGATTGCGTTGAAGCGTTTGGCGACGATGAGGAGGGCGGATATTTCCCTCCCACCTTCCCTCCCTTCTTCGCCAGACGAGCCTCCGTTACCATGGATTCGATGGATGCGGTCCTTCGAAACTTACCTCATAACATTTGAGGCTTCTACTTCCCTCTGCGGTTACGGTGAGTCCAGGATTGACCTGGTCCCAGGTTTTGACCAACTTTGGCAGAGGGCCGACCTGACGTGCCTGGAACTCTCCACTTCGCTGGGTGTTGTGATTCTTCTGGCCCTTCGTACTGTTACCGTGCCATGGCAACAAACATTTACAAAATGTTTTGAAGGCCTGGGCTGCCTCCCTGTCAGCCAGCCACGGCAACCGCATTCCCCTGGCTCTCCGTGATGGGGACCGAGCTGAGCTACAGCGGCTGCTGGAAGCTGGCATCATTGATCCAGTGGGCGCTTCACCCTGGGTCTCAAACCTAGTTGTGTGTCAGAAGAAGAAGTCAGGGGCCTCTCAGCGAACAAAGCTGTGATCCCTGACAAATATCAAAACTAAACTTCCCACCTCAGAAGGGCTAACAGCTCGGTGTTCTCGGAGTTGGGAAGCTCAGTGTTTGTGACTCATGCAGGAGTGTTTCGTGACAGCACAACGCCTTTTGGTCTCAGATCTGCCACCAGCTGCTTGCAAAACGTAATGGTCTCTGCACCGCCTCGCTATATATCTTGAAGACGTTTCTCTGCAAAAGCACGAGGAACGTTCTCCAGAGTTTAACAGCAGCTCTCCTACGGGAGCGACGCCTGAATGGCACGCGGGCTCTGCACTGTGGTCCCAGGCGCTCTCTATGGAGCATTCGTCTGTGGCGCTTGAGGGTTACCTGGGCACAGTGCAGCTTAAAACAGGGTTGCAGAGACAAGGCATGGTGGCCAGGGATAAACAGGGCCTGCTTTGGGGATTTATTGTGTTTACATCCTCTGTGATTTTTGGCTGGACCGCAGCAAAGGCCAGCCCTACAAACGCGAAAGTCTGTGACTCACTGTCTGATGAAGTTACACCATTGGTCGGCAGCACGCACATGACTGACTGATGAAGTTACACCATTGTTCGGCCACACGGTCCAGCCATATACTAGGTTTCCACCTAATCTTGTTACTCTACGTGATGGCTACAGTGCAGTTTTATATTTGTTCTTGAATGACGAAATCAATCAATCAATCAATCAATCAAGCACTCCCAACCCTGGGACAAGCTGCCGCTGGATATTTGTGTTGAGTTTCACAGGGTTCCTCAACCACCAGGTGGTTCTTGGTGGTTGCCTGCGACCAGCACTCCAAATGGCCAATGGCTGCCGCCTCTGTCACCGCTGAGGTCATCATTAACATCCTTGACACACTTTTCTCTTGCTAGGGCCTTTCACTAGTGACCAACCAACCTGCCCCGTGACAGTCTCTGCCCCTGGCGCTCTTTAGGCTCTTTAGGCTCTTTAAGGCACACACAGCATGATTTGGGATTCATTGTTCATAATGCTCCGTTCTGAATCCAGGGACTTAAGAGAGCAATAGAGGCATCTGTCTTTTAGACTTCAAAGTGGCCAGCTTCAGTCAGATTGCGATACAATCTAATGAGATTCTTTCATTTCCGATGGCAATAGACACGTGTGTGTGTGTGTGTGTGTGTGTGTGTGTCGTAATCGCGTTAGAAGGTACACATCAACGGGGTGGCAGTTCATCAGAGTGTGGTTAAACACATACACCCACACGCAATTAAAGATCTCCAAAAGAATCTATCGTCTATGCAACACCATGACTACCACTTCAAAATAAAATTGATAGATAGGCAGATAGTATTACATTGTGCATTGTGTGTGTGTGTGTATCACATTTTTTCAAAAGGTTAAGGGTGCAACAAGGGAATCACGGCAAGCTTTAACATAACTTAACATATAAGGTGCACAAAAACACAAAAACAGTTACAAATTACAAGTGACCTATTAGACCAACCGGCACCAGGCTCCAAACATTCATAAACCAACGCTGGTCGGGTTTCCAAGGTGACACGCGGACAACGAAGAACAGCGTGAAGGAGAGCTGTTCTCTCAGCTCCAGCTACAGCTCGGCTTCAGTATCCCCACACAAGATCCTGGATAACTCACACTATGACTCATCATCTCGTTCAATTATAACACTGGCTCAAGCTGAAGATGAGGGTATTTAGGGGTTTCTGGGGGTGCAGCAGCCAGTAAGTGGGGGAAGGACAGAGAGAGAGAGAGAGAGAGAGAGAGAGAGAGAGAGACAGAAACAGAACAGAGACAGAGACAGAGACAGAGAGAGAGACACAGACAGAGAGACAGAGAGAGAGACAGGGACAGAGAGAGAGAGAGAGACAAAGAGAGACAGAGACAGACAGAGACAGACAGAGACAGAGAGGAAGCCAGCCACCTCACCTCTTCATCACAGTGTAATGAGCTGGCAAAGGATAGGCAAGCAGGATAGAGAGAGAGAAGAAGAAGAACACAGAGAGGAGGAGGTAAAAGTAGCCTCGCACAGTCCAATGAGCAGGAGGCGTTGTCTCAAGGTGTGACTCCCCCATGCCGCCGTTTCAAGGCAAGCTGACGTCTGCTTCATGTGAACAATCCGTTCTGTTTTTTAATCCTTCATCAATCCATCATCTTAATCCAACCACCGCGAGTTGGGAAGATAACACACACCCAACACACATTCAGTCACATGCAACTATAGTACGGAACCATAACAAGTTGTACATCAGTCCACTTACCTGGTGCTGAGGAGAGGCTGACTGCATACAGGCTTTCCCTGTCGGGAGTGCAGGGGCCCACAACACACACACACGCACACAGCAGATCAAAGTGAAAGGATACAATCTGAGAGCCCCACTCTGGGTCCCCACGGCCAGGATCTTCTGCACCGGGTCGAAGGCCATGGATGATGGCTGATAGGGGAAGCCATGACGGACAGTCTTGGGCAGCCAATGAGAGGGAAGATAATGTACCAAAAGTGGTCATGATGAAGGATGTGTTACACATGTTCTACAGATGACTTCAGGCTACATATAAAATACAGTAGTAAAGTCAAATAAAGTGGAAATAAAGAGTGGAAATATATAAAGGATGGTGCAGCCTATTTATTTTGAGGTAGACTAACAGATAACCAAGACTAAAAGAGAGTATACGATCTTGATTAAAATAAATGTAATAAAAGGCCAAAATTGTTTTTCCCCATACACTCCAACATTAAGTCATGATTAGACCTCCATTTATGCTCTGACATAAAAGCATCGCAATAATACGAATCTCTTCAAGCCATTAGGTTCACCGCCACCACAAAGTGTGTGTGTGTGTGTGTGTGGTGTGCGCGCGCGGGCGCCCGCGCCAGTGTGCGTGCGTGCGTGCGTGCGTGCGTGTGTGGTGTGGCTTTATGGTATCAGTCTGCCGGTCGGTGGGTCGCTGGATGTGTTTGTTTAGACGCAGAGCTGATGGGTTAAAGCGTGTTACATAAGAGGAACCCGGCGAGGCGGAGACACCTGCCCCTCTCGCGCAGTTACGGCGACGAGCAAATATTGATGACGACTTGATTAACAGGAGCGCACATGCACGGCCGCGGTGTGCGCTTGTTTCTCCACACACGTGCACCTCCAAAGGCGCAGCCGTTTATGATGCAGGCTTGTTCTTGTGGTCTGTTCTGGGTTTTTTTCTTCTTCTTTTTTTAACCAAATCAAATACATTGCATCGCGAATTGTAGAAATGTGCATTTTAGAAAGTAGGAGCGCTGGTCTTGCGTTGCCCCGCGCGCATGTCTACATAACAACCAACGATTTTCCATTGTTTTCTCGAAAATCCCTAATAAACGGACGTCTTTGACATTAAGCTACACGTAATTTGACAGATCTCTAAGACCTACGCGCCACAGCATCTCCGTAGGCTCCACTAGAATCACCACCCACATGAAGTAAGCCCTACTTTCTGTACACACAAAGAGAGATAATGGGACAGGCAAATGCGACAGCACACAGTAGGACCACGCAGGGAAGACGCACAGTATCCCAGCCTACTCAAACGATTGTTCGCACAGCAGCATGCGTGTATCTTAATTCCCCAAGTGTTTGGTTATGAACGAGCACGTAGCCTGATCTCTTCAGCGTAGGATGGTAAACTGTAGGTTCGTATACCTGTACGATAGGTCTACATGTCTATGATGAGTGA
>OMKP01079174.1:0-15196 GCA_900302375.1 Bathygadus melanobranchus
GGGGGGAATCTTAATTTCCACATGATTGGTTGAATAGAAAATGATTTCACAATACAGTGAAAGGGACTTTTTCGGTCCCCGGAACTGAATTTAGATCCTGGTTCCTGGGTAAAGTTCCTGCGGTGGAACGCGGCTAATGTTAAGCTATCACTCACTGCTCATGTCTGCTAGCTTGAGGGATTAAAACACACGGGTGGCGCTAAGCCTACCTATGCTGTTGGTCCGCGGCGTGCACCATTTCAGCGTGACCGTCTCCTTCAGACCGCTGTCCCTGCTGGTGCTTCCCGCCATGTGCAGGTCGCCTGTAGGGGTCAGTAAATCACAGTTAAGGCGTTGATGCTACAACAAGTAGCATTGATGCTGTGCAGCATCAATACTGTATAACATAGTATCGATGCTAGCAGGAGTCGTAACCAGTATGAGAGCTATGTGCTTCTTTAAGTCTAAAGAAGATAGGTGGCTCTTTAGACCAAAAATTTGATGTTTTAGAATCACTGATGGACAGTGGTGGAAGAAGAACTGAGATCTTTTACTGAAGTAAAAGTTGTAATACCACACTGTAGAAGCTTTTATCCAATGCAACTTACATTTGTATTGATTAGATTTTACATTTTGAATCTTAAGTAACTAAAGCTGTCAGACAAATGTAGTAGAGTAAAAAGTACAATATCTGCCTCTGAGATGTAGTGGAGTAGAAGTATAATGTAGCAGAAAATAGAAATACTCAAGTAAAGTACAAGTGCCTCAGACTACTTAAGTACAGTACTCGAGTAAATGTACTTAATTGCGTTCCACCACTGCCGATGGATGTTCGTGTGACTTATCATGATACGTTTACATGTTGAATTTTTACTACACGGCTCACAGATACCTACAGGTTAGACTCAGTTAATCGAACCCAGGACCTTTTGGGCCGGGTGTCGAACAGCCCCACTGCAGAGTGCACTAAACCCGGTACCCACCGCTCTTGAAGAACTCCAGGTGGGCGTCTCGGTGGTGCAGGAGCTCCACGTCGTAATTGGCCGACGTGTTGGCGTGTTGCTCTTCCTACGCGAGTGTGGAAAACAGCGTTGAGCGGGCATAAACACATTATTTTTTGTGTGTTTCGCCAATCTACACGCGTGCGTACGTACGGACACACATGCACAGAGATGGGTGAACACTGCTGATTTCATGGTTCAGAGTGATAACCCTAAGGGGAAGAAAGGGTGACATTGTATTTTACGTTTAATGCGTGTAATTCACGTGGGGCTGGGATTCCTTCACATCATACGTAGGCTGACGTTAACTGGCATGTAGTGACGACTGGCGTCCTTATGCTGGAGCTAGAACCCCTTCTGTATCTGGTCAATGGGAAGTGGCGACAGTTGAAATGGCAAGAGGAAGACTAAGATGGCCACAGTTAAAACACAACACTACTTAAAGGTGATAGGACAAACGGGCACACCAAGACACGAGAGAGAAGATGCAGTATAATATGTGTGTGTGTGTGTGTGGGGGGGGGGTTGGGGGTGTTCACATAAACGGGACCACTACGCCTGGACAGCTAAACTGCACATCTGCTAGAGACAGACACCAAGCTCTTCAGAAAGTCAAGGAGAGGCATACTGGTCACAGAAGACGAAACAAAGAGATGTCTCCCAGGACATGAGATAGTGGACAGTTTGTATGCTTGTCTGTAGCGTACAATGAACTGAAAGGTTGGCTGTGTATCTTTTTTTTTTCTCGGTTGTGCGTTTAGGCGTCCATTAAGAGGATACATTTGCCGATTTTCAACCTCATCTATCTGTCCACATTAGCGCTATAGTGGGACAAATGCCTGCGGTGGTTGCTGATGCTCTCTGTGTCTCTGGGGCGCAGATGCTAATTCTTACCCCAACGCCATCGTTCGACAGAGTTGGGGTAAGATCGCGATTAAGATGACGCCGGATGACAAAAGCAGCGGGGAGATCTGGGTGCAGGCAACATGGAGGAAAGATAAACATTGTTTATTTGCATATACTACCCACATTGAAATGATACAAAGCCGGGTGAAAATCAGCGAAATTCCCCTTTAAACTAGTGCAATGGTTTTAGGGGTTTTTGAATCCATCTGAGACCGAAATTGCCTCTCCTTTACTGTGACCTATGTACTTTAAATCTCATACAACACAATCGTCCAATCGGGGGGGTGGGAGGAGAAAAAAAGCTGAAATTGACATTGTTAGCCTTGCACTACCAGAGGTTAAAGCGACTGTGAGGACTCAACAGACTGTTGAGCTCTATGCAATTACTGTTAATTATTCACTTTTGCTATTTATATATATTTTTTAAATGTTAGCCTCTGGGAGCCAGATTTCCAGCCCAATCTTACATTTTCACGAAATAAAATCCAGGTTACACTTACATCTCATCTGGCAAATAATCTGATTTTTTTTCCATTCTCTTCTTAAACACAAATCTCCAAAATAAATCTATTTTGCGAAGAGCTCACAGGACCCATCTTCTGAATCCATCTTAATTTAAAAAATGCTTTTCCAAAAACAAAAGGCCTCAAAGAGGCTTTAAAAGGTGCTATATGTAACAATGACACCGAGCGTTTGCAGTCCAAATTCACAATATTGGAGAGAGTTGTCTCCGCCCGCCCCCCCCTCCTCCTCCCCAGACTCAAAGCTCACGCGTGTTGCCAGGTTGACACTGAAGGAACACGGGCGCAAGACAAGCAGAGCGCAACATTTCATATCTGGCAACCCGGGGTATCAAAATGGGCAGTGGGCGGAGTCAACTCTGAGAATAGTGAATCACACTGACCAAAACAAAAACTGGCATCCCGACCCTGAATGGATACTTTAAAGGAGAACATACTGGCGGTAGAATTGTTGTCGGAGGAGCCAGTTTTCCGACTTCATTCCTTAATCTCCGATGACATATCTAGTCATCTTATGATTTAGCACAGTAAATTTGTTACATATAGCACCTTTAAGAGGTGTGTGCACTAGCTAAAAAATGCCAAACTCCCTTCAGGTTTTTCATGCGTGTGTGAGCGAATACTAACCTGTTCGCAAACATTTAATGTGGGCTAGCAAAACAGAAAATACAGCATGAAACCAGCAGCAGGTTCAAAGATCAAGATCAACATGCAGATGAGATATTTCCAAACCATGCAGATGAGAAATAAAATAAAAATATCAGCCATGACGGATGGGTAGAAGCACACTCAAACGTAAACTGAGTATTTATTTAGTTTGACATTTTTCCTGGTTTTCCTTTTTGCATAGTCATATTTTGTTTTTATTGTTTGAAATTCTTTTATTGTTTGAAACTTCTGTGACACCCACGTTTCCCATCCGGGACGAATAAAATAATCAAATCAAATAATACAGAATAGGTTTTTACTGTTGTGCAGGCTGAGGGCCAGACGATGGCTGGCTTACCTTCATGGGGATGTTGGTGATGGTGGTGGAGGCCAGGTCAAAGTGCTGCTGCACCAGGATGTTGAGTTTGGTGGCCAGGTGTCTGCCGGCCCGCACGCTGTGCACCTCGCTGGTGAGTAACGGGGATACCTGGAAGAGCGAGCCAGCGTCGGAGGGTTAAACCAGTGGCCGCCGTTGCTCCATTTTGAAGCCTGAAAATGGTCTTCTCAGATTCCAGTTAACAAAAGCAAGGGTGGTATATGTCATCTCTGTACGACGCAAGGTCGATCACGCCAGTTACTTCCTGGTGCGTCGCATGTGAATGCGTGTGATACGTAATGTTTATGCCAGTTTTATTTTACTATGTCAAAAGTGTTCAGTACCTCTTTCTTTGGTCTGTCAGACACCAGCGTATCCTCTCCCAGAGGGAAGATGTGCACCAGGACCAGCTCACACTGCTGGATGGCCATCAGCCTGAAGGGGGATCAAGGTCGAATCCCTTCCGTCAATCACACATAATGGACTACTCATGGGTAAATAAGCAAATAATAGACTATGAATGGATGTTTAGCAGTTGTGGATCATGGTGGGTAAAAATACAATACGTTTTGATTTGTTAATGATAAAAATAATAAATATCATATTGTATACAGGGTTAGGGTTTTGGTTGCCGGAACAGAAAATATGGTTGCCATTTTTGTCACTTATCGAAATGTAGGTTGTACATGATCATTTTCCATCCAGCTCCAGCCAACATGCAAGGACACTTAGCCTGCATATTCGTTTGTGATGTTGACGGTTAGCCAAACTTTTCGCCCCCCCCTAGTCAACAACTTCATTTGTTTAGCCATTGTCTCACAGCGTTCTGGTTCCAACTGTAACAACACATTTTAAATATCACTAATGCAACAAATGTATTTCTTTTCGGGTGCACGTTTTGTTAATCGCTGTCCCTGTTTTTTATGTTAAAAAGTGGTGGATACTGATGGCAACTAAAGGCCAAGAATGAGTTGACAATTTCTTAAAATGATAACTTGAATTACCTTCACTCATAAGTCATAGTGAGAATGTAAATAATTAAGACATTTTTATTATTATGAAGCAACATTAAAACTAAAGGATAAAATGTATATGTGTCTCTTTAAAAGACCTTTTAACATTTAAAAATGTAAACATTAAAAGCAACTTTAAAACAGTGCATTCTGATTTAACGTCTATACAATGGGGTGTTGATGTGTGTGTGCGTGGTTTTGTTTGCACTTGACAAAACAAGATCACGGTTTTCTGGTTTGGTACGAACCTGTCAGAGCCTGCGGCCAACTTGTTTTGTTCTAAGAGCGTCTCCTGGATGCAGTCTTCTAACATGCGCACGTGTGTGTCGCTGTGGAGACGCACCAAAACAAATGAGACACATAACAGATGATGTCTGTTAGCGACAAACCATAATCAGACACTGATCAGATGTGTACGGACGTGGTTAGCACAAAACTGACTCGGTAGTTTAGCTCTACACTGCTTTCATACAACATTTACTACGAGATTACTACTACTATTTAGTCATTTACCAGACACTTTCATCCAAAGTGACAGTAAATTGAGCTACATGTCTTTAAATAAAACAAGGGCATTAGCATAACCTACTCTGCCATGGGCCCAATATGCAAACCGGAGGTTGGCAAACTCTACCCTAGCACGCCACGCTATGCTGCTTATTCAAGTTACTTCATTCATCCCAGGGGAAATTGTATCTGTTACAACAGTTCAAGATATAGAAAACAGAAAAATATATAGAAAATAAATGTAAGTAAAAAAATACAAACAAATGTACATTATGGAAATATTAAAATATATTTGTAAAAAGCAGAAAAATATGTACTCAAATTAAATAAATAGAATTATTTTAAATGTCAAAAATGGGCAGCACTAGCTCAGGAGGTAGAGACGGTTGTCTGGTAACCGGAAGGTTGCTGGTTCAATCCCCGGCACCGCCTAGCTAATTGTCAAGGTGTCCCTGAGCAAGACACCTAACCCCAACTGCTCCTGACGAGATGGTTGTTGCCTTGCATGGTTGACACCGCCGTCGGTGTATGAATGGGTGAATGTGAGGCAATGTAAAGCGCTTTGGATAAAAGCGCTATATAAATAAGCCATTTATTTAAAATAACCAATTAATTAATAAAAGGCAGTGCCATTGTTCAATTAGTTTGCACAAAAAAAGCACACATTGAAAGTCAGTGACTGCCCTTCCTTGCGGATGGGGGAGGAGTTATCTCGTGACGACCCACCTCTTGGCGTTGGTGAGGCAGATGATGCGGCCCCTGTTGGCCACCCTCTCGGCCGTGTCCATGAGGGCCGTGCGCTGCTCGTGTTGGAGCTCCGTGAGCTTGCACAGCGACTCCACCGCCGCCACCAGGCCATGCAGGATGCTGCAGCACTCGGGGTCCTCACGAGGGTTGGGTGGCCCTACAGCTGCCAGCGCCGACATGAGCTGCCGCACAAACACGAGGATGGGAGGAAGTGAGAAATGCAGAGAGCAAGAGTGCGAAGAGGAAGTGGCAGGCATGCCTTAACCACAGTAACGCTAGAGTCAGACGTCACCAAATGTGGTCACTTGTAGTCATGAGATGATGTTGAGAGCTATACAGCTGAAAGTGGGCACGTGCATTTAAGTGAATCCACTGTAACTCATCAGTTGTTTACGTATCAAAGGCTCCTTGAAGACAAATGCTATTTTGTCTTTCATGGTCAAGCCTATTGTCTTTCATTTCTCTGAATAAGTACACTCTTTTTCTGCGATGAAAGGGTACTTTACATGCACAGTAGGTATATATACATCTAGATAGATATCATCAAAAGTATTGAATTACCTCATGGGTGCTCTGGTCTTCCTGTCTCCAAGTGTTCAGTATATGGAACTCTGAGTCACTGACAATGTAATTAATCTGTAAAAAAACAAAAGCGTATGAACAAGTACACTGTACACTATTATAGGATAACATAGCCAACTGTTACCATGTGACTAGATCCTCTGCTGGTAACAGATCCTCCAATGTGTTTATATTACATATGAGACAGAGACACACAACGGACCACAGAGAGAAATAGAGACATCAGACACAACATAAATGATAGAGACAAGACGCACACACACGCAGGCACGAACGCAGACAGAGACATTCTGACACTGACCAGTTTGTTTGTAGGGTACACGTCGTAAAGGATCCGGCAGTACTCCATCGAACACTCGACAGCGCAGGTCCAGAGGGACTTGGACACGGGGGCCAGCGGTATGACCCCCTGCGCGCGGCTCTTGGTCAACACGTCACACTCCACCTGCTGGCGGCTGGACTCCGCCATGTAGGGGCAGTGGTCCACCACGAAGGCGGTCTTATGGGCCACGGAGAACATCTTCATGTCGGAAGTGTCTCGGTGCGCGGTAGTCTAGAATACACAAGAAAGTGTGGGACAGGGAGTGGCGTTTAGGGACATGGACAATAAATGAGCATATAGCTATTGTACTTGACTGCGCAGTCGGGTACATTCGCCATTAACCATGCACTCCCTTATCTAACTCTAAAGTATATGATGATTGAGAAAATCAATCAATGACATTTGCACGCAAATATTTCTCATGCATTAGATAAAACGTACTTTGTTCATCCTAGATGGGAACTGAGGGTGTCCCAGCAGAAGTACAGGACAGTAATAACGAAAGAGGTCAACAAAATAAAGTACGAAAAAAACTATATACTTGGATGAACTGGAATCAACCTTGTGTCAAGTGTCACATTAGTGTAACGTTACCACACGAGTAGTGTTTATAACATACCAGGACACCTCTCAATAGTAGTTATAAAGTCGATCAGGTTTACCTTGTGAGAATCTGACAGATTACGGGCCTCTTCCCTGGAAGAATGATCTAAAACTGGCCAGTGGTTACAGGAAAGGAAAACTGGCCAAACTGTGTGGCGAACTTCCTAATTGTCGAGCTACCCAACTCGAAAGAGTTAGTTTAATAGCATTTTTACAAACTAAGATAACCAGATGTCGAACATGTCGTGGACCTCTACAACCACGTTAGCTGGTAGCTATCAGCTCGATCGGCAGGACCGACCTGTTCAACGGTGCTAACAATAAAACAACACCATTTACATATGTTACATTTTGATTGTATACAGCCCATACAATCCACAGCCATACAACGTAGAAGGCATACGGAGGTAACTTAAAATTTACGCTGAGCTATTATGGTTTGTTATTAGCGGAACTGCTTAACAAGGGGGAGGGTTACATTTTTTGTTTTCCGACAGAGATGCTGGGGCTGCACTGCTGTTGGTTCCGAGTAGCTCAAGAACCGCGGGGAACGACCCAAAGTCCAACTTAAAGATGTTTCTTGGTCAGTTATTTAAGCAAAACAACTGCTTACGTTTTCCTCTACTCTATTCCATTATATTTTGTCTGATTTCATTCTCGTACTTTTCTAACAGGTTTCACTTCAAAGGTTTCACGTAAATTGACACATAAATAGAGCGCATATACCTTTTCAACATCCTTTTGTAGTGATGCCAAGGCAGAAACAGACATCTGCAAGAAGGGGCGTATCAAGAACAAGCTGTCAAATCTGTGTTGTCGACCGTAAAACCCTCCCTGTCCCACGACCACACCCTTTGTTGTGTGAAGTCAGAACTTCAGTAGGTTCTTTTTGGGTCGGAGACTGAAACTCCATACTGACCAATTGAGGGGATACAAAAAAACGAAAGTTCTTTGTTATGGACACCTTTTCTTTATTTTCTACTTTCTATCTTTGTTGAACGTGTCTTCTACCGTAGATTCCAAGATGAGCGACAACGACATACTTGAGATGGACGAAACATTAGATTTTTTGGAGGAAGAGGCGGAGTTGGAGATGATGGACGAAGACATGGGTGAGCGCACACGTTATATCCCCTCAGACAGCGCAAAGCGTGCGGTACGTTGTGCCTTTGGCGGTGCGCGTCAGCCAGTAGTGAGGTGCAGTCCATGGCCTCTATCCACACCACCCACGTTTCGTTTTACATTAAGATCCACTGCTCTTGTTGCTGCTGCTGCTGTTGTATTGTTGTTTTAGAGTGAAGTATATAAGCCTAAGTATATACGTTAACTAGTATTATACAGTTACAAACGTTTGTTGCATTATTACTTTGCACGACAATGTAATGACAGTGAAATAAATGTTAAAAAAATAAAAAAAATGTATATAGACATATTTATTTACTTAGAAGTATAGACTCATTTAGTCTACATTTGTGGCATCACATGCAAACATTACCAGCCAGATCAAACAAGCATACGAACACACAACATGCAAAACCACGCACATTATAATTGTGTTGCATTGGGGAACATTTGACAGTATAGTTTGAAATCTAACTGTTTCTTGAGTTGTATGTCACCCTGGTCAGATCAAAGGCTGGCCTTTGTTTGGTAGATGTACAAAAGTGCAGATCAATACCATTTAACGAGTCATTCATTTAGACACCTTTTATCCAAAGCGACAAAATCAGATACAAGTCATTCAGCTAGGGGGGCAGGGCATCTTCCTCACGGCAAGGGTGGTCACAGCTGTGGACCTAGGCGATCGGAAACAGTACCAAACTAGCCCAAACCACTATACTAGGCCTAATACTAACCAACCACCACTAACCACTAAGCAAGGAAAGGTCTATATCTATTAAGTCACTGAGGAAACTATCATGTAAGTCTTCAGTTTCCATACTGACGTTGTGCGGACAGACGCACCCGCCCAATAGCATACGGCCATCAAAATACTGGAAAGTATTTCGCTGAGTTAAAGTCGGGGGATTTCTGTGGAGACTCGAGCGGTGAACGTCATAATCCCCGTGCCAGCGTGTTACTATGTAACGTCTTTTATTTTGGAAGGAAACAACAACATCTGCGTTTACTTAGTTCTTTTGTGGTCTACTGGACCACATAAAATAGGATTTTCCACATGCTGTGAATGTAGAGTATAAAGGCACGCGTGTTACAAGTACATTCCATATCCCGTCCCCAGACGGTTGTTAATGACGTTTTTCTATTGTGTTTTTTCATGTGTTGTTTTGGCGTTGTGAAGGCCAGTAAGTGGGGGTTGGTACAGTTGGTACAGCTGTCCGTGAAGGGCAAAAAACATCCGGATGATGTATATGTGTGTGTGTATGTTTGTGTGTGCCTTTGCCCTGCAATGAAAAATGCCAGCAAGGGTTTAAGCGTTTAGTCAGTAAGAGATGTGCATGCAATGAGTCACATCTTCCCCTTAAAAATTACCCTGGAAAGTTACTAAATGACCCCGCCTTGTTGCTGATGCTATCAGCAGTAGGCCTACAGACATTTTGCTTGGCACTGGTCAGCTTGTATGGATTGCTAACATGAAGGCCAGTGGTGGTCAGAAGCAGGGTCAACTGTTTGTCCTGTTATGCAACCGTTATGTCTGGCCATTATGGCACCCATTGTACTCCTAACCGCCCCAGGAAGGAGGGCTCCCCCCTCTCTGCGTTCCTTCTCAAGATTTATTCTTTGATATTAAGGGAGTTTTTTCTTGCTCTTTGGGGGGCTAGGGTTAGGAGGTGTTATATATATATATGGCCTGTAAAGCCCTTTGAGACTGTAACTGTGATATAGTGACATCACAAGTGGGAGTGTCCACCCAGATGTATGATGACTACATCAGTCTATCCGCCTACCCAGTGGGCTGTACCAACTTGTAGGCTTACCTATCCATCATGCATCTGGGTGGACACTCCCACTTGTGATGTCACAACCACAACTAATCGCACTCCCATCTGGTGGTAAAATAGGTTCCCTTTAAGGGCTATACAAATAAAATGGACTTGAAAAGTCTACTTTGTTCCCTTAATGTTTAGTTATTCAGCAGACACTTGTATCCAAACTGAATTCAGATACATGTGTAGACGTCGCGCTCATGTAGGCCTGCAGGTACACTGCAGGCATTGGGGTCTATAATATTACCAAAGGTGCCAAAAGGTGCTGGGTTCGATTCCTGATGCCCACAGCACTTACTATAGTCATCCAAGATGCCTAACCTCTACCGGCTTTTTAATAACCTGTATCTGAAATCACTATACGTTGCTTTAGATGTGTGGGCTAAATGGTCAAATAAATGGTAAACAGCACTATTAATTCATGTTACATTGTTTGGTCCTCATTATGTGAAAACAGCAATCGTCTCTTCCTCTTCTTTCAGTTTACCCACAGGAGTTCCTGCCAACGTATGAAACGATCAAAGAAGGATCGGCCATGGCCAAAGCAGAACAGGTAAAGTCAGCACGACATGTTGGGGGTTTCAACGCAAAAAAACCCCCAACTTTATCAACATGCGACGACACCCAACACTCCTCAAAGCTAAATAAAGCATGCATTTGCAGCTGCCACCGCCGAGTGTGGAGTTGCTCTCGTCAGAAAGAGCTCAGGGGTTGTCGCGATGTGCTGTTGACTCACTCAGCCCTTGTGTGGCGTGTGTACTTAATGGGCGCAAATTGTGGCACAGAGCGGGGGGGGTGGTTATAGGCATCGCCACACGTCGTAGTGCTGTGGCGATGCATTAAGCCTCGGGTCCGAGGAGATACCCGTCACCCTCTCTTGCCAGACAACATGTACAACCTGATGGAGGAAGAGCTGTACGAGTTCCAGAGCACGGAGTTGTCCAACGCGCCTTGCTTCTCCCCGCAGGCCGAGTTCAACAAGAAACCGGACTCGTTGTTCTTCAACGACGGCGTGCGGCGCATAGACTTCGTCCTGGTCTACGAGGACGAGGACAAGAAGGATTTCGAGAAGAGGCACGCGTTCCAGCGCAAGAAGGTGAGTCTTGCTCTCGTCGTTCTTGTCGGGTTTCATACATTGTTGTCGGTGTCAACGGGTCAGGAACCTTTTAAGACGTGTACAAAGATCAAAGACAAACACAATAAAATAGGTCAGAGAAACGGTAGCCCCATCCTCAGCCAGGAAATAGTTCAATAAAATGTTACATTTTAAAGTAAAACGTATAAAATGAGTATGTAAGTAAATCTTGAAATAGAAATGATGTAATTATAGTATTTGTGTTATGAGTAAGTAGTTAAGTTGTTGCGGTAGGGCATATTGTCTAGTTTTTAAATGAGCTTTTGTCATTAGACAAAGTTTGACATTACGCGGCCTGTTATGCTGTTATTATGGTCTAACTCAAAATGAGTTACATTTCTACCATTTCATTATATGCTGTACGAACTATATTGTATTCTCATACAATGGTCATGAATGGGTTGAATAATACCAGGTATTTCATCAGACAAAGTTTGACATTATTTTAGGCAAAACAAAAAGTGAAAAATTCCATTACTTTGTATTCAAATTTGTGGAAATTATTATCCAACGACTCTGCAGTTCTCTAGATTTAGTTTTACTCATCATCAATTTTGGTCCGTGTGGTGAGGAAATGCAGTGTCGGACAAAATACAGTGGACACTGACAAAACTCGCAGTCCAAATGTAGGTCAATATTTGATTAGACTTTGATTGTTCTCAGCATCAGCTCTAAGTCACTTGGGGGAAAGCTCGATGACTTCATGTCATGACATGACATGTGTGTATATAAAGAGTAACGTGTATTAATGTGTGTTAGTGAAGTAGTGCTGTTTACTTTTGAGTATTTACCAAGGGAGCGAGTGACATCACTGACGAGACGGCAGCTGAGATACACAGACATATCTTTATTGTAACCTGTGTGAACATTATTTCCGACATATTGTCCTACGTCTACGTTCGTCTCGGTATGTGGTTTTGCATTCCCCTGCAAGTGATAAGAATTTAAACACGTCAGAGAACATGAAAGTATTTTTGAAAACCAACATGTTGGTTTCCTTATTTCTGAGGTGGTCTAAAGTCTTAAAGTTTGCTAAAACGTGTACAATATGTACATTCAACATTATATTTCATTGCAGAATGCTGTATGCCTTCTCTATAATATCATTATTCGCGATTATTAGGGTTCTTTGAAGGAAGGAATAATTAGGGTTCTTTGAAGGAAGCTCAACAGTCGACAGCTAACTGTCAAACCCTGACAGGTCGTCACCTGTCCGAACCGTCCGTCGAGCAGAACAGTTGAGATTTGGAAAATGGCGCTGAAACGGACGACCAGACCTGGCCGTCTCCACTAAACCGCTGGATCCGGTCTTACCGCGGGGCCGCAGGACAAACATGGAGTATTTATTATTGATCTCTCGTTAAGCTCATCACCCGCAGCTGCCCCGCCCCCTTGTTTGCACCCGATGCCAGGCCACGCCCCCTTCCCACCGCACGCTGGACAGTTAATGACATGCTTGGCTGTATTCGTCAAAGAACTGTCCTGCCTGCCATTTATCAAGTGTCTAAGCTAGAGCCACAGGCAAACACAAATTACACGTGCATGTGTGTGTGTACGTTTGTGCGCGCGCGCTACATTTCTAGCCATGTATTTACAGAGCCAGGCGTGTCTTACGTTGCTTACTGCGTTCTTTCACAACCATGTGACTACACACGGCCGCGCCACGTTGCCCAGAATTAGCTAATCTTAGCTAATCTAGAGATTAAATTATGATCCTCAAATGTTTTGAACAACTAAAATCAAGATGGCATAGTCGGTTTTCTTTATAGTGTATTTTACGTATCTGTATATTTTATGTAGATTTATTGTGTATCTATTTTTATTGGCCTGCTGTGCTTTTGTTTTTTATGTTTTTATTGTTTATTTTTACACAATCCGTTTACACAGAAACTATTCTGTGGTCCTTCTGCAATAGAGGAGAATGTGTTATGGGTTGGCAGAGTAATTGTAGTGAGGAGCTACACACAGGGTTGAGTTATTTCCCAACAGTGGGGTTTGGAAATCAGACTGTAAAGGCTGAGTTCAGCAGCTAATTACCTTAACACCGAGGAAATCCTCCATTCTAATCCCATGCCTGAAATATCTCCCAAAATGCAACAGAGACCGCCATTGTTTTTTCAAGGGTGATATAACCATATATAACCAGGAGGTCGATCTAATTTCTGCTACAAGTGCTAACTGTCATGTCAAGATGATTGTTTGTTTGACTAGTTTGTTCATTTGAAATGTACACTTAACTTCCTTTAATTCTTTTTATGTAAACACTTTGTTTCATTCCATCCATTTGTTTGCCTGCGGCCATGTTAAAACCAACTGTAAAAGGTCTTTTGTCAGAGATGTTTGAAAAGAGCTTTGACAGACTCTCTTTCAATAATATTGTTCTGTGTCGGGAATTTCAGCCGAGAACGAGTTTGATTAAACTTGTGTAGCTAAATCAATCATACAGTTATTTAATCAGGCTATAATAACTCACGTACATTAATTCGTTTTAGGGAATGTCTCAACAAAATCAGTTACAATCTACTGTTTGTTTTTGTTGTGTAAACAACTATATGTTACTGTTTTCTATGTATGTATTTAGCAGCTTTTATCCAAAATGACTTGGATAAAATGGATACATATCAATGTAGAGTAGGTAGGAGCTTAGAGTGTACTACAGGCAGACTGCAGACATTGGGTGATCGAACCCAGTACCTTTTTGACTGGGAGACACACCCTAGCCACAACACTACCCTGCCCTCGGGCCCTCGTCCTGTTGAAAGTTCTGTGTTTATTGTTTGCAGTAGTATCAGAAGAAACGTGACCTGTTGCTTTTAAGCGTTGAGTTGTTGAGCATCAGTCATGGCTCAATGTTCAATGTTGTTAAAAATGTGTATTTGTAACAAAGTATTAGTAACGCTAAACTGCGTTTTGTCTTTTAAGGACAGAGCACGACAACAAAGTTTCATTGATTTGTCCTCAACGACACAACACACTCGTTAACACATTAATGAACACATTACACATTAATATGCATGAGACGTTCTCTGTGGAGCAGCACCCGTCTCTTGGGAACTGCTTGGATAATGCTCGTTGCATACACAATGTGGTCCCATAGCTGCAAGCGACTAAGAGGCCGTTCCCAACCTCTTTGTCGCAATTCCCTCCACTGACTCCTATATTGCACAACTTGGGTCATCCTCTTTGTATAGGCATGCCTTTGGTTCTTTGGTTTCATGTATTTATCTGCTGCGACCTAATGGGTTCCAAAGTCATGCATATCCACATTGATCACCTATAAGTCATAAGTCAAAAGGCTAGGAAGAGTGAAATGGGCACAAAACCCCCAAAACCCTGCAGTTCCACTCCAGTGTATAACTGTGTGGTAATAGACATTGCCACATGCCACTAAAGTGGCTTTTCTGGGGCTCCTCCGACGACACAGGCAGTTGATGGTAAACCGGTTTATTGCATTTGCATTTACATTTAGGCCATTTGGCAGATGCTTTTGTCCGAAGCGACTTACAACTGAGCTGAGTATGAAGAATGTTCGGTGGGGTGACCGACCAAAAACTGGAAAATGACACTTGAATAGATAAATGTACCTATTGTAAGTCGCTCTGGACAAAAGTGTCTGCCAAATGCCCTATGTTTTCCAGTAGGGGCATATACCAATTCACATGAGAGAAGAATAGATACAATATAAATGGTACATATCCATCGACACACCTTCACTTTATACTTGAACTGCTTCTAGTGCTTTTTTGCTTATTTTATTATCAGCCCTTAATGCCACTACGTATTGTCGAGTGCCTGTCAAGAGAGTTTCACTGTACAATATGGCCCTGTGTTGTGATGTGCATGTGAAATGAAAGCCCTTTGACCCTTTGACATTATTGTGTACCCCCATAGTGCAGCGATGACCTTCTAAT
>OMKP01079175.1:0-11517 GCA_900302375.1 Bathygadus melanobranchus
GTTTTAGCCTCTCTCGCCCCAGATATTATTCATATAACTCATCCCTCTCTCTCTCTCTCTCTCTCTCTCTCTCTCTCTACTCACTCGCTCATACACACTGAGACACACCCTCTTAAATCTATATGAGTGACAGATTAATTAATTATGCCCAGCGTGGAAAGGCAAACTTTGACTGTTAGGCTTCTGTGCCCAGAGCTTTGAACAAAAAAAAAAAGATCATCAATCTTTTGACTCCCACCCACGTTTTTTTTTTTGGAAGTGGTAGCCTGGCTCTAGTTGGACCCTCGAAACATGGTCGTGTTGAACGAAACGAACGGCTTCTGTTACAAATCTAAGGTGTAATTTAGTTCGGTGATGCTAGGGGGCGGTGTAAAAGCTGAAGCGAGGAATTGCACAAAGCCCTGGTACGTTTCTAAGAACAACACGTGGGCTCGCTGTAACCGCTGAGTGAATAAAGACAATCTTCAGGCTGACCGTCTAAAGTATTTCCTCATGTATAATGATGTTTAAAAGTCTTGCTCACTTTCCAGTGTTAACTTGTGGTGAAGACGGTTCTATCTAGTCTGTTTTGATTCTAATTGTTCTCTGAAAAGTGATTCATATTATTTTATTCTTATTAATAACTACCAATATTATCAATAACCCACCCATCACTGATGGTAAAATGTCATGGTAATGACAACTTTATTTAATAGTTCTTTTTTTGTGTAGGTTAGACATCTTGTATTATTTTTAACTTATTTTTCTTTTTTTAATTATCAAAGATTTAGATAAATATATTTTTTCGTTTCTGTTATCTTTTCGGTTTGGTTTTTTCTTTTATATGGGTGTTACTAATATTGCACGATTTTATTTTATTTTTGAATGTCATGAAACAAACAACACAACTGTTGTGATACTAGTGCTTGTGTGGCTATGGACATAGGCGCAGAAAACAAGTTTGATTTAATTGACCCGTTCGATGCCGCGATTTTGACTTCAATGTAGGCGTACCGCGGTGGCAGGGGTCGGGCACAAGACGCAACACACCTAATTTATTTCCGACCAGACTGATGTCAACGCATGGGTGCTAAAAATGAGTTAAAGAGTTACGAACGAACCATGTTGTCGGACATCCAATGTAATATCGCACACATGCACACACGTTAACATAACACGCATACACACCACACAGATAGATTTGAGAAAACAAAATAATTTGAAACTTTAAAATGAATTATAGCTAATATATTGTGTTCGGCTAGTCTGCTTTTTTTGTTGTAAAGATATTTTTTGTTTGTTTTTGGAGAATGATATACAACTTGTGTATATTTTCATAAATAAAGTATGCACTGATATGTTATTACAAATTCTATACTGCTTTTACAAAAAAAAAAGTGTTTGTTATTGTACCAAAGTATCCATTGGTCCTATTTTACCCTACCCTTTTGCGTATGTTTTACCGTATTTTATATATTAAATAGACAAGTTGACCTAAAATGTTTGATTTTGTGTGATTTTTAAGATGTATCTTAATATAATGGTGAAATACACGCATTACCTCGTATTGACCACAAGGAGGCGTTCTAACATTTTGATTTTGGTTCCATTTTTCAACCCATGGAACTTGATAGTTGAGTTCGAGTTCAGTTAAGCACATGTTACATTTTTGCTAGTAAATCAAAAGATACAAATCAAGTATTATTATACTATCGTTAAAAAATACAAATACGTGGACATTTCACGTTTCATATCGTTAAAACTACTCAACGTAGTCCAAATGATGAAAGTTCACTTGTAAAAAGCAAAGAGGTGACTACAATGAGAGCAGTAACTGAAGAGGTCAGACTCACAATCAATTTAATGTACAAACTGATACTTTTATTGATCATAACAGTGGAATCAGATCCCAAGAGGGAGATCCAGTTGCTCGGTTGTCATATATTGAATTATTTGAACAGTGGGAAATCCTTCACATCATTAAATCATTACATTAACAGAAAAAAACAACTTCTTATCTCAATGTCAAAATATATCTGACAACAGCTGCCCCCACACGCAAAGTACAAACACACTGGTGCAAACACACCTGCACACACAAACAGACACGCACACCTACATACACTCCGAGAAGTGCAGTCTTCCGTCTCTCTCTTCCTGTCCCCCCCCTCCCGGACCACATGCAGTCAGCTGGTGGGTGCAGGTGGGCTGCAGAGCTCCTGTCTGAGACAGACACACTCCTGCCTCAAGTGATACTGAGGACCTAATAATAGGTCCCCACCCATACAGACACCATGAGGACCGAATGATGGGTCCTCACTACAGGAGCTGAGTGTCAGATGGTTCCAACATGTAACAACACTGTACCTCTAGGACAATGTGTTTTAATGTGTATTTATTTGTGATTGCGCAGAAGAGGAAGGGTGTGGTGTCTTTGTTCTGGTTGTGATTATAGATTGCAGATTATAGATTGTGATTATAGAATGTTCCATGCGGTCACACACACACACACACACACACACCATATGTGTGTGTGTAAGGTGTGTCGGAGTGTGTGTGTGTGTGTGGAAGGGGTGAAGGGGTAGGTGGTGTGTGTGTGTGTGTGTGTGTTGAGGCGGTCACTGGGTGCAGGAACAGTTCTCAGCTAACTAGATCAGCAGCATTTCCTGCCTGTGATCAGATCAGTGTGTGGGCACGGTCTGCCAGATGCATCCCCCTCCTATCTCTACATATGAGACATAGATGATTGATATGACTATTGATATATATATATATATTGTGGCAGCCGGGTGTGTGCCTGGCTGGGTGTGTGAGGGCAGTTATCAAATCTATGCGTGGTGATCGGAGTGTTGGACTCGATTGGAGAGAGTAAAAGTCCCGTGTATGACCGTTGATTGTAGGAAAGCCCCGTCGTGTATGATAGCCCGATTTGGATTCGACCTTCGCCTGTCTGACTACCCTTCTCCCGAACCAGCCCTGGACCGTAAGGGAACCCGATTCTGTGTACCGACCCCTGCCTTCCGACCCGACGATTCTCTTGGACTGTGGACTGGCTACGGTCGTTATATTGTGTACATTGCGTCATCCCTGTACCATTATAACTTCAGTAAATCTTTTGAAAGTTGTTTGCGCTGAGTGGACATTCAATTTCTTGATTTCAGTCAAGTGGCCGCCCTTCACCCACACGGGCGCCACAATATATAGATAGATATGTACTATTATTGATATATATGGACGTTAGATGGATGTATTAAGAGGTCGTTCCTGCCGGGTAATTTCCCTCAGCAGTGGATTGCATGTGCTGGTGCAACCTGTGGTTTGTTTTTAGAACGTTGACACACCGGCTCGGTGTGACCATGATGGGATTCTTTATATAAACCACAATGAAGCACATGTCATCTAACACATCGGACATCAAGTACGGTCAGGCTTAGACAGCTGCCATGACAAGGCTGTTCCCCACCTGCCTTCTCCAATAGCGTCCATCGAATCTTGTGAGGTCATGTTCATGTTTAGCACCGACCGGAGCTTGGAACGGGACGTTAGCAGCATGACACGATGAGTCAGAACGAGAAGATCCGAGGTGAAGCTAGTCAGCTGTGTTTTGTCTCACGCACGTCAACACAGACACACGTAGATGATAGACACACATTTACATTTAGAGCATTTGGCAGACATTTTTATCCAAAGCGACTTACAAAAAGTAACATTTTAACACTGACTAACCCATCTCTGCAATTGTGGCAGAGATGACACGCCACATAAGTGGCTTTCTTCAGGGCTCCCAAGAAAACAGGACACAGGAAGGTGGCGAATAGTCGGGTTTATTGCAAAGTTTGACAATTGAAATGACAGCGCAGGTGGTAACTATGCTAGCGCTCTCCTGTGTGTGTGTGGTGGTGGCTGGTTTAACCTGTGGGCCTTGATTAGTCAATGGCCCACAGGTGTGCAGCCTCACCCAGCCAAACCAATTAGCCTGACTCTGGCTAGGTGAGACTGCTTAAACCAGCCATCACCCACACACATGCCACAGCGACGTTTGTTTATTTTTAGTGATGGTGGTACCAGGCGGTCAGCTGAAGTGGTGGAGTGTTTGAGCTGGGGCATGAGGGGCACACACTGCACATGGTTATGAATACCAGTGGCAATTTCAGTGTTACAGCAGTGCTCTCTTGCTGTTTATGGAGCTGAGGTTCTGTCATGGAAAAAACATATCCTAGTAATATCAAATGATATAACCTTGTTTACTTTTCTCTAGTTAATTTAACAGGCTGTTTGTTTCGTTCATCACAAAGACTGATACTGAGGCCATGCCAATCTCTTTATTGTGTAGATTCCTTTAGTTGTCGTACATCCTTGCAGACTTGTCCACTTCCCCCCATAGTGTATTGTTAAATAACTTGCTCTCCCACCATGGCCAATCCTTAACCCTCCACGATGGTCTCTCCCCTCACATTGGTTTACTTTCTTGTTACTGCTCACAATGTGAAAGTTTCCCTATAAGAATCATGTACAGCCACTGTTTCTCTGAAGATGCTTGGTTAATGCTTACTTCAAGGAATTATTTTCAGTTTTCCATGAACAGGTAACCACAGTGATAGTTGACTTTCATTGTTGACTTCCTATCTTAATAATAAAGAGGGTAAGTAAATGAATGGTCTGGAATATCAGCCATGCCTTGAAACATGTTTCTTTTTGTAATAATTTGTTTGTTTCATTGTTAGTACTAGATGGAGCCTAGATGTAAGTGAGTGCTCAAAAAAATGCCCACACCAGATTTGGCCATGAGGAAGTGTTTGCCGTAGCCAGGAGGTGGAGTGTCGGGACGTGCATCCTCCGGTCCTCGGGGAGAAGTTCTGGGCAGCCAGCAGAGGCTAAAATAGACTACATTGTTCAGTGAGCTGGTGAGGGGGGAGGCGAGGTCATCCATTGTTCTGGTTGGTTCCCCCTCCACACCATCCTCCTTGTGAGGCCTGTGGGCTGTGTGTTGCAGGGGGCGGAGGAGGGGGAGGGTGCCTGCTCATGCTTTTGTGGCCCCCCTCGGGGCCTCGCTGGACTGAGAGGCTGCCAAATGTTGGAGGCCCTTTCCCCAGAACACACAAACAGACACACACACACATGTATCCACGCACACACAGTTGTGTGGTCTTCTCCAAAACAACCCCTGAGGAAGCAGATAAGGGTGTAGCTTTAAGGAGTCATGTGACTGATTTCCTGGCCCTGAACAGAGGTAAACAAAGTAGGCTCTGACATGGTAAGAAATGAGGGTTAGAGTATATGTGTTGTTGTATTTGCTAGCTAATTTAGTTTGGACCGTTTTATGTCAGCATTATGATGGTTTTGTCTTGAGATGTTTGTTGAGGGAAAATACAGCATATTTACAATCAAGTGAGTTCTATTGATTTCTTTGCTAATCTTTTTGTTGCTGTTCAATGCTATGGCCCACCCCAACATTTAAAACATATAGAAGGACACAGTTCTGTTATGTTCATGCTTTAACCTCATATATGTGGGCTGATAGTAGTATTGCAATACTCCTCTTGTCTTTGGAGGTGGAAAATAATCAAATAGTTAGGGATTGTAATTCTGTAACAAAGCTCTGCTGTACAATAACATAAAGAAGTAAACAGTACCAGTCAAAGTCACAGAGTGCATCTTGAATTTATTTTATTCAAACAAAAGAAGTACCAAGGCACACTTTATTAAAGTATCTGCGTAGCTTAAGCGACAGGATGACAAACTTAAAAGTATAATATTGTTTTCAAAGCTATAAGGCTACACATTGTCGACAGGTCTGTTTAACATAAATGACACCTACTCTTCTACACACATTTGAAACATGCACACGGTTGATTATAATGGAGTGTAATGAGCTAACTCACTGCTAGTACGACTAGCCTAGTCTTATTTACTCTGAGACAGCGGATCCTTACCATGATACCACCCCTCTGTGCTCATTGATTTCCAGCCCTCATCCCAATCAGATTAGGCTGCAGTCAATAAGACAAATGCTCAAAGGTCACTCTTTGTTCTGTCGATAGGTCATTTCCCCCTAGTAGCAATGTTAAACATTCTTCAATTTGGGCCACAACAAAGACAGAACGATACAACTTGTTTTTTAGCAAGATAAATGTTCTGTTTCACAGGAAATCAGACGATTGCTTAGTGACATGAGAGTTAAATTGCCAGATGGCAAACTTTGGTTTGACAGTAGCACTTAGCAGCAATATGTATTCACACACTTCAATAGTACTGAATATGACTTTCTTTAATGCTAAGGGATCCACTGCCTACTCATCCCCAGAGGACCAGGAACGGCCCTCTTCTTCTGAATCCTCTGAATGGGTCAGGCCCGCTTCAGAGGCATCCTTACATTCATACAGCCCCCTCCCTGATGACCTCTGCTGAAACTCTTCCTTAGTAACCTGGACAGTAGAGGAGCTCCCCTCCAGCCTTGAGATCCCCATCGCTACATGCTGGTTGTCTAAATGACCCAAAACCATGTCACCTGGGCTGCTGTTCTGATTAAGTTCCCCAGTGGCCTCGTGATAGGAAGATGTTGGTTGATAGTTGGCGCCCATCAAAGCCGAACAACCCCAAAAATCTTCATTTACATCTGAGCTGAAGAAACTGTGAAGGTCTTCTTCATTATAATTGGCCTTTATAGATTCTGTTGAGCTCTTTACCTGAAGAATATCCCTCTTGCCTTGCGTGGCATCAGGAAAATCTACATTGCTTTCAGTTGGTGCTTCCTCATTGTCACACCTTTGACCCGCTGCAAACTGAACAATGGCTTCAGTAGCTTTGATCGGGCTCCCTAGAACTTCCTGTTTTATCGTGTGTGCAGCTTCCGAACAAACCTGCTGGTCTGTATCCACACCCACAGAATGCTTTGGAGGAGCTTCAGATTCCTTTACAGTTTCAGCCTTATGTGGCTCATGAGAGACAAGAGTGGCTTCTACCAAGGCATCCTGAAGGACTGAAGATCCCAGCTCTGTCGAGATGGGCTGGGGGTAGGGGCTAACATTGGGGTACTCATCTCCTGAGTTGGTAGATTGCTCCATATGGCAGTCTGTGATGTACTCCTGACCATCAAACCCGCCATGGAAGTCAGACTCATCGTCTGTTGCATCAGCATGTGTTACCATGGGCACGTTTTGATTGTTGTCTTCTTCCGCAATCGCCGGGGTATTTATGGCTTCATCATCCTCATCCTCAACATAGAGCTTGTCATCGAGGAACAACTGCTCATTAGGCCTTTCGACAGTGGTGTTAGTGGAAATATGTTCCTGGTCTTCCTTCATGCTAGGCTCTACACAGACAAACATTTCCTCTCCTATTGTTTCCCCAGCCCCTTGTGGTGTGGTTTCCTGGATGGATGAGGCTAGCTCACTCTTGCTAGCCTGATGGTGTGCAAAGTGTGCACTATATGTGGCTGTGGACAAGCCCTCCAACTCTAGCTCCACTAGTCTGTCCACATTTTCTAAGTCTTCACTGTAATCCACATTCACATCCGAGTACAACTTGGGTATCACAAGCTGGGAGAGGTCTTCCGTCTTCTCATCTGAATGCTCTTGCTCGACTTTCATAACCACTTGAACTTGTTCCCTTTCCTCATCGCCATCCGTTCTCAATGCAGCACGCTCCTTCATAACCACGTCCCACTGGTCGTCACTGTGAGTATAGCTCATGTCGTAGTCCACTTCCTCTGCTTCCTCCTCTGTCTCTTCACACAGATCCTCCATGGTTCCAAATCTCTTGGATTTGCTGTCACTCCAGGTTCCACTTCCTGTTCCTCCAGCCTCCATCTTGTCTTCCCCATCGCTCGATTCACTCTCGTCACAGTTTGAGGCCTGGGTGTTCCCGTCTGCCTCGTCGCTCTTGTACCGAATCAGGGGTCGGGTGTCGGCCAACGTATTGTCCTGTGCGTAGCTGTCGAGCTCCGTCCTCCATGATACAGACACATTCTGGGAGTCATCATCCTCTTCATCATGTTCCTCATTGTTGACATTTTCTTGCCCTTGCTCCAAAAGTATGATATGGTCTTGAGCGTCGTCGCAAAATTGTGTCCCAATGGGTGAAACGATCAAGCTTGAATGAACTTGCTCTTCCGTGAAGGCTACTTGTACATTCACTTGAGTCCCTTCTTGCTGTCCTGGTTCTCTTGCTGACACGTCTTCTGGTTCTCCATGTCGGGTCTCCATTTCCAAGCTGTGTTCTTTCTGCAGCTCCACCTTTCTCTCTATGACACTGTCCCAAGTGTCCATCTCTTCTCCATCCGGGTACAGCTTATCTTCTACCTCGCCCTGAATTTTGTGGAGCAGCGAGCCATCTGCATGGATGCCTAAGGTATTCTCCTCCTGGTTAAAGACCACCTGGTCGAAGATACTTTCCTCGAGTTCTCCCTCGGAAGCGGGGTCACTTGTGTTGGAGTCAACTGTTGGCTCAAGCACCGCTTCAGTCTCGGAGTCCGAGGTATCCCCTGATGCCTGCACTGGCCCCACCCATGCATCAAAAGGAGTGTGAAGTAAATATGTTTCTTTTTTCTCTGCAGGCACATCAACATCCACATCCTTAATGGATCCATCTAAGAAAGGAGAAGAGCTCTCTTCTGCAGCTACAGGGTATCCCGCTGTTTCTTTGGAGGGAATTTGCCGCTGCTCAGTGTTGAAAGTGGGTTCACAACTGTTGAATCCAGACTCCACCTTGCAGGCGATCAACGATTCCATGACGGGACTCTCCATGGTGGGTTCATGAACTACATTTCGCCGGTCCTCCTCACGTTCGCTATCCGCCTCTATGTGTTTCTCATACCTCCTGGTAACCAAAGATTCACCAAGAGCCTCCTGCTCATTGGGAGGCGATAGGGGCTCGGCGTAGGTCACCTCCTCGCGCACCTCTTGGGGTCGGAATTGCTCTTCTGTGCCATTCTGCTGTATCTTCGGATAAGAGGTCACCCTTGTGACGTGCTTCTCTGTGTTCCCATCGTCGACCAGATCCCCGGTTAACGATGTTGAGGGTTTTGGGGGGGTTCTATCGCACATGGTGGATTTCGGCGTCCACCGGGGCATTGCCGTTGACGCGGGCAATCTTGATTTATCGTATAGTCCATTGAAAGATGAGAGTGGACTGGACGGGTGCCTGGACATAGACACCTGTGTGCAATAATTGCTCCTGATGCCTCTTGGACTTGAAGCTACACCTATAGAGGAGAAGAACAGAGCTCAGTGTGCAACATAGATTCAAGATTAAAACATCGTAGGAATTAATCGGAATGTCACCACACCAGCAAGACAGTCCAATGTATTTCTTTTCTTATCGTGGCAGCAGTGCTGAGACGCGCCCCTCCCAGAGGACTTGGAGTCCATGTTCCCAACACAGGGCAGACACTAATGGTCAGATATTGATCCTCACTTCCTTTCCTTTCCTCCCGTGAGTTACCGGAGCCATATGGTTCAGTAACGCTCAGGGACCCTCTTCGGTGGCTTGCATTACCAATCCCAAAGTGCTTGGCTCAGCCCAACCCCGCCTCACCATCCCCCCACCTCCCTGTCAACCCAGCTCCATCCCAACCAAGACCCCAGCTCCTCCACACACTCACTCACACACACACACACACACACACATAAAATATGATTGTCTTCATCAATGTCCGTCACGTCAGGGGGGTTCTCGTCATCTGAGACATGCTGCAGTAACAGTGGGGTGTTTTATACTTCTATATCATATATATATATCATAATATAATAATAGATAACATAATATCTATTATGTATTACCATGCAGCACTACACAGTGAGAGAGACAAGATCTGGCCTGATCCCCCAAACAGTATCAAACCAAGTCATGTTGTCATTGTACTGGTTTTATATGTCGGTGTACGTTGTCGTTAATTACCTGTGATGTAAACGTTTCTTGGAGCTTTCACTGCAGGCGTGTGTATTTTGAGGCTCTCATTGTCCAACAGAGCTCTGGAAAATAAGAACAGACAGGAAGAGACGTGAAATCTACATCCCATCACCCACGTGAGTATATATATACAGTATATACAGTATATATACATACGTATGTGAGTGAGTAGTGAAATGTTTGAGTTGACACATGATGCAGGAATTCTCGTGTACTGCACGAGAAGCGAGCAATGTAACTTTTGCGACAACAGTGGGTGTGACGATCTGTTGTTATGAAAATAGATGACCAACGCTATTGAACAACCACCTGCAGGGCACACATAACTCAAAGTCTCTCTCTCTCTCTGTATTTTGCTCACTCTCGCTCTCTCTCTCTGTTTTGCTTTCTCTCTCTGTCTCTCTCTCTCTCTCTCTCTCTCTCTCTGTGTGTCATTGACACGGCCATAAAGAACTTGATGTGCACACTGAACACGCTCCAATCCATACATGCAATCTAATATTGCAAACTGCCCATGTGGCACAGGTTATTATTCTATATTCCCAGATGTGGGTCATACCCGTGGTCATTCTGTTGAGCTCCCATGTCTCAGGAATTCCTATTACCAGAATATGTACACATCTTCAAAAATAGTATCCACATAGTCATCGTAATTTCAACTGGTCCATAAGGCAATGCCATTATGTATTGTGGAATTTATTTTCAGGAAAGTAAAACTAATCTGAAAGGTATCTATTTTTTCTCTGTAAGCGTGTGATTGGCGAACACAAACCCGGCCAGCAGTAGCCCAGGCTCTGTGCTGTCTCTCCCCAGAGGTTCTACTATAACATAATAGGACTGCTGGATCAGAGGTTCTACTATAACATCGTAGGACTGCTGGATCAGAGGTTCTACTATAACATCGTGGGACTGGTGAATCAGAAGTTTTGCTATAACATAGTCGGACTGCTATAACATAGTAGGTCTGCTGGATCAAAGGTACTGCTATAACATAGTAGGACTGCTGGATCAGAAGTTTACATTTACATTTAGAACATTTGGCAGACGCTTTTATCCAAAGCGACTTACAAAAAAGTAACACATTTGTCGAAAGGGAGACAACAATATATCGCTGAAGGTAGAGTGCAATTAGAATAGAACAAGTTACAAGCATTCCTGGTTGCCAGGTCAATAGACCAAGTTTACAAACTTACAGTTGCTAGGTTGACAACTTACTGTACAACAGCAGGTAGCCTTGTGTAGCAGTAAGATGCTACACAAGCTAAGTTATATTTCCACAAGCTTATTTTTCAAGTGCCTAAGTTATATATCAAGTGCCTAAGTTATATTTCAAGTGCCGGGACATACCAGCGTACAAGATCCTACAAAGAGCCAAGACATACAAATATGGAAGTGCTAAGGATCCAGGAGGGGTGGGGTTAAAGTTGATCGGGTAGAGGGGAGAGGGTTGGGGAGAAAAGGTGGGCAGGAGGTGAAGCTATTCAGAGTCCAAGTGGACTCTGAATAGGTGGGTCTTGAGCCTCTTGCGGAAACAGGTCAGTGATTCTGCTGTCCTGACCACCTGTCGGGAGGTCGTTCCACCATTGTGGTGCAAGGAAAGAGAAGAGTTGTAATTTGGTGGAGCGACGT
>OMKP01079177.1:0-13013 GCA_900302375.1 Bathygadus melanobranchus
ATATCATATCTATTCTGCGACAAAAAGTCAGGGTCCGGGTGCAATTTCACCCCCATGCTAGTATTGTGCAAAACAACGTTTTCAAACAAAATTCACAGAACAAATTCTCGGCAGAGATAACAATCAAACAAGCAAGACAGTAAAGCTAGGATGTGAGAAATAACTTTGGCATAAACCTAACCTGCATTCTGGGGACTAGTTTGTTAGACTAGGGGTAGGTAGTAGCACGCATGTCACAGCAACTTAACGAGAAAAGATTAGAAATGATATCTCGGTAGCGACCACTGTTTATATGTGTGTCAGTCCTCTCCGATAGATATAGATATATCTATATAGATATATATAGTTAATGCCTTCGTCATTACCAATGACGCTTTATTAAATGAATAAGCACATTAATATGGGATACACTACCGTAAGTTCTACACCCTTGCATGTCAATAGGGGAGGACGGTGTAAACAGTGGACATACAGCTACACAGCATCACTACACACTGGTCTGAAACAACGGCCGGTACGTCCCAGTGCAAAACGTGACACTTAAGGAGCACAGGTAAAATTAGAATGGTGACACACATGAAGAAAAACATTAAAAACAATTGGGAGCAATTATGAAAAAGGCAAAGCAGCAGAATGTGTTTGACCAAGTTATTATTAACAGTATGCCCAGATCCAAGATGGCTTCACAGCCACCGGGACGCCGTTACTAACAGCATGCCCAACCATTCCAACCCTAAAAATCTGCACTCACTCTTCCAGACTTCACACTTCTGGTAATTCAAAATAAAAAAAGCACGTCAAGGTTTCAGCTCAAGCAGCACCGCACTAAAAGAACCTATGGATCCTCCACTTCATTGCCTCTACAAACCATTGGTCGCACGTCTCCAACCCTGACCTCCACAAACCTCACAGGAGGTCCGCACTACTGCCGGATAAATGTGAAAACGCTGTTTTTCCATACTAGCGTTTTCAAAACACCGTCCATCCACACTAAAACAGCGTTTTCCCCATCCATTTCAGTTCATGCCTTCTCATGCGCATGCCCAGACCACTTTAGCCGGTCACCGACGTCTGGACCACGTCAGAATCATACCCCGGCTACGCTACAACGCCAGACCGGAACCTTCAAATGTATCCACTTGGCAGAGAGTCTTTGAAAATGGCTCATTTTCAAATATATCCGCATTCGTGTGGACATGGGCTAAGTGAGCTGGCCTAATCAGAGGAGAATAGTAATAAACCCAATGCATTGATGGTAACCGTGTTTCATGCCTGCAGTACATATTGGCACATTATATGATGCATCCTTGATATTTAGACACAAAATGAATGTGGACCGGACTGATTGGCCGCCTCCTCGCTGGTTTTTAAACCAAGCTGCCTCGCAACAGGCAGTTTAAAAGTTTGGATTGGACGCCGTTTGGCACTGCAGAGCGGCTGATTGGTGGGTCGGTACTAGGGTTGGTTAAATAGGTATGCTGGATCACCCAGAGGGGGAGGGGTGATCTTGATATGGGGAAGGCCATCCTGCTGATGAATCTTTTTTTCCGTAGTCACGCTTCGTGAACTTTCATCGCTGGGATTTTCGTTGTCGCAGTGGCACCTAAAGTGCATATTGATCCACTGGGGGGACCCCCACATCACCTTCATCATCATCATCATCATCATCCTCATCAAGCTCTTCTCCACTTTTTATAGTGGTTTTCCCACATGTGCAACAGAACGCCTTTAAGAGTCAGTGGCGACGACCACAAATAGTCTGTATGTCCCAGGAAGGGCTGTTGGCACATCGACTGGAGGTGCTCGTAGAACTCTGGCCACGGACGCCGCAGACAGCAGAGTTCCCTCTGGTAGGCCGCCAAGGGGCTCATGTGATTGTGGCGGCAACGCCACTGCGGAGACACTCTGGGGCTTCATCCCGCCGTCAACCGGCCTCCATGCCTTTTGGCGTATCTCACGCCACCCCCCCACGACCCCCTTGTCTCCTTTATGTCCGCCATTGGCTGGTCGTTTCTGGTCGTTTCTCCTCGCTGCCCTCCTCCGTCGGAGCGAGGGCATAGGGGGGCATGGGGGTTGGGGGTTTAGTCCCTGGGTTCCTCCGTGGTTGGTTACGTCCGCCGGGTGTGGGTGGTGTGCTTCAGAGCGTGGCCAGGATGCGCGAGAAAGAGATGATGACGGAGAAGGTGGTCTGGCCTACGCCCAGCACCAGGGCCTCCAGTGGTGCCATGTCTTTTCCCGCCACGCGGTACACCCCCGCCACGGCCGCGCCTGGAGGAGGACAAAACCACGACAACAAAACATCGTTAACCAGAGTCTCCCAAACTGGGGGTCAAGAGCCCACTTGGGGTTGCCTGAAATGCATATGGGGTCATGGGAGATTTTATAAGCCATAGATATTTGACGGTACCTTTTTGAAGGTCCCTTATATACAAACAACGCAGACCACCTAATTTACTAATCTACGAGCAAACTACTTAACTGGAACATTGATATTCCTGGCAGATGTTGGGGTTCACGGGATTCGTAGGGAAGCAGATGAACGACAATTGAAGAAGTTGGGGTCACACTCATTTTATGACCTATAAACCGGTTTACGGGACACAAAGTTTGGGACGTTTGAGATCCTCCACCACCTCCTCCGCCACACAACATTTCCCAGACGTTAACTTAAAGAAAGATAGGTATCGGAAAGTGTCCGTGTTCTCCTTGCTTATTTAAAAGCACCGCAAGGATGGAGGTCTACACACTAGGCCCCGGCACTCTGTGGCTGAATATTTAACGAGGAGGTTCTGTTGGAAGCCGAGGTAGCAGTCGTCTACAAGCCCCCTGCAGGGACGAGGCGTTGTTGTAATGTCTGCCCACACGCTGTTGTTTACTGGTCGCACAATCGTTACTGTCTGAAACTGAACTTTATGAGGCTGGGATGAGATTGATTTGGCATTATTTCAAAACACTATATTATCATGGAGGATGTGGTCGTCTTTAAAGTTGGTTCTGTCTGTCTCAACTAGTACAGCACGACATTAGGCAATAACACTGGGCTGGGGTACGGGTTCAATTCCCACCGTGAGTGAATACTTTCTGAGTGAGGATGACCCACCCATACTCCGATATTGTGAATGGCAAACGACAGACCAAAGTCGAGTTGGGATGAATAACAATCCCTGTAAATCAGCTTGTTTTTTAATGTAAAAGTTTAAAAGAAAAGTTACACCTTGAATCTCTGAACTACCAATCAGAGCACAACGTCTTGTGACCGGGTGAAGCTGTAAAGTTCTCCACAGCACCCCTCCTCGGCTTGCTAGACATTAATAATAAAGCATCTTTCTATTTTGGGCCGGTGCTCATGCTGCGATCGGGGCGTGATTCATCAAGATTGTGTCGTACGGAGGTCCTGCACCACGCCTAGCGAGATTTAGAGGTCTCTCTCTCTGAGTGTGTAAGTAAATTACTAAGGAGGAAGATTGGAACAAAGAGGTATAGATCGGGATTAATAAATAATCCAGAGGGTTGCCCAGAGAGGGGGAGAGAGAGGACAGACGGAGGGTAGGGGCAGACAGAGAGGAGGGTAGGGGCAGACAGAGAGAGAGAGAGAGAGAGAGAGAGAGAGAGGACAGACGGAGGGTAGGGGCAGACAGAGAGGCAGCTGAGGATCAGACAGGTCAGTCGAGAGACACTGCGTAATCAAATATAGAAATGCAACGCAAGCAAAAATGTAGGGTAGGAAAAGGTGAAAACAATGGCAGACGTTTCCCGTGCTCGTGGTCTGCGTTGTCTCTCTCTGGCGCGTGTTCTCTCCCTCTTCTGACGTTCTTTTTGGTTTTAAGACCGCTTCAAATTACACTCCTGGTCTCTTTACATTATCCTCTTCTCTTTCTAGTCCCCCATCTCCCTTCTCTTCTCTGTCCATCTCCTCTCTCTGTTCTTTACTCTCTCTCTTCTCTGCACTATCCCCCTTCCTCCCCCCTCTCCTCTACACCTCCCTCTCTCCTCCTGCGGTTTTCCTTCCTGTGTTGTCTAGACCAGTGATTCTCAACTGATTGGTTGTGACCCATAAGTGGGTCGCGAAGGCATTTTGAGCGGGTCGCAGAGCATATGCCAAACCTTGAGTTAACTAATGTTTCAATGTTAGTTCATGTTTCAATGTTCTTACTCAAAATTCTTACTATTTCATTGAGTTTAGCCCCAATTGTTGTTCACCACCAGCCAAATGCTGGTAAAATATGCAAGTGGCTGGTATCTATTCTTCACTCACCAGCCAAAAAACCAATGGTAATCTATTGTGTGGCAGGGAAAATTTGAACATTCAAAAAACATTCATAGAAAGTTAATTTTACACCCTGGGTGAGAGAGAGAGGGAGGCTGGCAATGAGGCGAGTGAAAGTGAGAGAGAGACAGACAGAGAGGCGATGAGGTGATGACAGAGAGTCAGTGAGGGTTGGGGTGAGGTGGTGAGAGAGGGAGGGGTGCGGTGATGATAGGGGGGCTGTGAGAGGGGGGGGTGAGAAGGAGTGGGTAGGTGGACGAGAGGTGTTTCTTTCACAGCGATATGTTTGCATGAAAAGTCATTTGTGTGACATGACTAGAGAGAGCTTATTGTTCTGAAGTGTCTCTCTCTCGGCTTCTCATTGTAACGGGCCAATCATCAGCCAGCAGACTAACAAACATAATTTGCATAAATTATCCAAATCTAATTTCGGGGTCAGGGTTTCTCACAGGTGGCAGTGGATATCTTCATAACCATGACGACAAGCATAACAGTGTGACAGTTCCAAACCGTATGGGAATGAAGTTGCAGACATAGCATAGCTTAGTTTTCTAAGCAGGTGTAAGGTGTGTATCGTAGTCTTGACAACTGTTCAGCTTGTTAGCATGTCTTTCTGTCAGCATGAGCCCAAACCTGCTGCAAGGTGTACCGGCCAATAGAAAACCTTTTAAAAAGTTTGCCCCCTTGTGACATCACAGATAATGGTACCCAGCTGTACAAACCGGTAGGCACAAGCCCATATGTGATGTCACAAACGGGCTTGATTTTTGAGCGAGAGAGGATATTGGGAGATAAAGAGTAAGAGAGAAGTAACTTACTGGTGACCACCCCACCGGAGAGGGAGGCCAGGAAGCCCACGCTGACCATCGCCACGGTGATGATGCGCCCCCTGCGGTGCCGCTGCAGCATGACCAACATGAGCAGGCCCACCGCACCGTGCACGAAGAGCGAGGAGAAGAGACACCAGAGGAACACCCAGTACCACATCTCTGACGGGGCAGACGAGAGACACACAAGAGATAGGAGAGAGAGAGAAGAAAAAGCAGGGGTCACATTACCAATTCGAAAATGAGTGGCTAACAAGTTAGCAGCTAGCGAGCTAGCCACTGGGAAGCTAACAGACGCGGCAGGTAAAACCTGAGACAGAAAGGGGACAGAATGCTACAGAGGAACTCTTTATCATTTCAGTATGGGTAGGATAGGCAAATTAACAATGTTTACATTTCTTACATGTTGCCTGCACCCAGATCTCCCTGCTACTTTTGTCCGTTGGATGACACAAAGCACGCCATCCAGCGCCGACTTATTCCGTCATTAACTAAGTCATTAACTACGTCATTAACTACATCAATAACTACGTCAAATTCAATTTTGCTTCTGCGCTGAGCTGCACCCCAGACACAGGGAGCACTGGCAACAACTGCAGGCATTTTTCACACTATATACCTAATGCGGATAAATAGATAAGGTTGAAAATCGGCAATGTTATCCATTAACTGTTAAAGGAGTTTATCCACATGATACCATCCCACCCGCCCAGACCTATACTTCTATACTTCACCCTTATACAGGTCCTTGATCTGTAAGAGAGCATATTCTTTAGCCTCATCCCATCTGACCACAGATACAGATCCTTGTTCTGTAAGACAGCATTTTTTTGGGCAGATCTTCACGTCCTTGGCCACTGCTGTCGTTTCAAATGTCATGTTTATTTGTATATTTTGTATGCGTGTTGGATGTTGTGCCTGTGAGAGCACCACGGAGCACGACAGAGAACACAGGCAGGTATTCTGAACAGGTTATTTCAGTACTCTGAGGCCTTGAGAGGTGCCGTGCAACATTAACACGTTAGCAGGTTCTTTGGCCCAAGTTCAAACCAGCCACCTCACTTAGGATCGGATGTACGTCCGAGTTAACAGAGGGCAAACTCATCGTAACTATAGCAATGCCACATAAAACTTGCAATAATACAACGGTACTACTAACTCAAGGTGCCTGTATTGGCTAAGTGATCTGGGGAGCTATTCACACAGTCAGTGACGAGGCCAGACGGTGTGTTGACAGTAGCCTCGTGGACGAGATGGAGACATCTCGCTTCAGAGAGCAGCAGTATCGGCAGCTGTTCTTACAGCCCAGGAAAGGTTTCAATCAACGGAAAACTCTGACTACCGTTCTGGGCTCATTGAAGAGCCAGCGGAGCACAGGGACAGAGTGTAGATGAGGTTTTGTCATACCACTGGATACCGTAGCATGGCACCAGAGCTCCATGTTTGGGCTGTGAAATGGATGGATCTTGTCAAAATGTTAATCTTGAGCCGAAAAAAAAAAGATAATAATAGAACTTGTAGAAGTTGGCAGCTATAAACCAACAAATGGATGCTATTACATTAATACATCGTTAACACGTCTCCTTCTGTTGCCATTCATGTATTTCTAATACATATCAATATATAATGTAATACATATGAATGTGGAAAAAACAATGACATTTAACAGAAGGTTTGTGGTTGGGGAGCTCCACCGAGTCGAATCACTGAGCAGTACAATAGTTATAGAAAGCATTAAACTGGCTAAAAGCACAAAGGTTTGTAATGACTATTGAAGCTCTCCTGAATGAATGCTCTTTATATCAAGCTCTCTTTTCCTCATCTTGCCTCCTCCTCGTCCATTGCCCTCCCTCGTGGGAGCTGAAGAGATTCACAGACCAGTCTCGCATTGTAAGAACTTGACCAGTGAGGAACCTTGGCAGTCGCCACAGAGTGATGCTGGTGAGGGGAGAGGGCGCCAATTGGCCTGAGAGATGGTTCCAGACCTCAGTCCGTTGGAATTGTATCACTAGATCACAGAGGATAAAATGGTGCATTAAATGGGAGATGGGATGTTTGGCCCAACATGGAAAACAACAGGTACTCCATTCCCTGTTCCATGTTTTTCTTCTCAGTCCTTTTCAAAACAGATTCAGAGTGTGTCTCTCTGTGTCTAATCTCATCGGGCGGGTGGGCACCCCGCCCAGAGCAAGACGGGATCGATCGAACCGTCAGCTGTCAGAGCGGGTGGAGAAGCGAGGAGACAGAACCTCCAGAACAACAGACCTTTTGTTCCAGCTGACCGGGTCCCGCCAGGCCCGGTGACATCACACGTCACCACGGGGACAACACAGAGCCTCTTCACCACCACGACTCCTAACGTCCTCGTCACTCGCCTCAGATAAACAGAGCTAGATATGTCTGCTCTTCATAAAGGAATATCAGTTGTACAGTAGTGTGCCATGTCATGATATTATTATAGATAGCACTTGGCACACGTGTAACACACACATTTACTCACTAACCATTACTGCTTTCAAGAGGTTAAAGTTGTTAGTAGAAGAGTCAGACAGGGGGAGAGAAAGGAGTAAAAGAGGGAGGGTGGGAGGAATTGAAAGAGCGAGATAAGAGGGAAGAGAGTGGAGGAGCAATGAGAGAAATAGCCAATGTCAATGTTTATTTCCCATGCCAATAAAGCTCTTTTGAATTGATAGGAGAGAGAGAGAGAGAGAGAGACTCTTACCTAAATCTATCATTGAAATGTATTAGCTACATCTATGTTATGCCAATCGATTGTCTAAGTATACGGGCTGAATCTAGGATCTAAAAACATTTTCTTTACCGTACAGTCTCACATATTGTGTTGGTGCTACAACAGTACCGGTAAACGCAACACAAGGGGGGATTAAAATGATTAAAAGGAAACGCCAGCATTCTAGTGGATGTTTGAATGTGCAGTTATGCATGCTAGCATGTTATAGCCTACAATACATACTGTTGAGTAAATTTGAGAATCTCAACTTCAAATTTGACCAAAAACAAACACATTTTTTTGTAGTTTGCTGCTGGAAGCATGAGTGTGCCAAAAAAAGGGAAGAACAAATGCCTGTCCTAAGATGACGAACAGGAAAGCAATGTGTTAATTCAGCCATTTTAGGCGTGAAATATGACAGAGAAGTTGACTAGACTTTCAGACAGACGCTTGACCTAATCCCCTGTAGTTGACTCACGCCAAGACAATCTACCGATAATGTTGTGCGGGAGGGGTGAGGGTGGGGTTGACAAATAAACTGACCAGGCTGCTTCACATAATAGGTAGTCCAATATCCACACGCATCACACGACTTCCTGTTAACATCCATCGGAATGATTTTCTGTTGAGTCAGCAGGCACAAGTACATTTACATTTAGAGCATTTGGCAGACGCTTTTATCCAAAGCGACTTACAAAAGTAACACATTTGTCCTTTTCATTCAAGTGTCTCAGTCAGTCAGTGTGTCGCTATAGGACCACGTATATTCATGTGTTTTTGCCTGGAGGAATTACAGTTGAGGGAGAAATGCGCTTATCTTGGGTTTTTGGTGACATACACTTCCAGTTTCATTTAAACAGTAGTTGACTTTTTCATTATTCTGTCATGTTTTCCCACGGTTTCCTGCCAACGGCCAATTGTTTCAGTAAGTAAACATTTGTGTGTGACAGTTTCTTAATAAAACTGCATGGTCTGTTGAGGAAACTGCCTAAACAGTCTGTATTGGAAACAGGCCAATAGGGCACACTACTATCTGAATGTACAACCATTGTAGGCCTAATCTACATCAAAACCCTATTTCTGACATTGTTAGGCCTAATTACGACTAGATAATCGAGTGCAGGACAAAGGGTGGTGGGTGGTAGGGGTGGGAGATGACAACACATCATTCACTAGTGAGCCCATTGGCGCAGCACGACCATTAATTGGCCGCATGCTGTAATGTTATTAATTTCATTCGCTGACTCCGCACGGAGAGAGGAATGGAGTGGGGATTTTTTCCTCTCCCAGTGTCACCAAACGTGTTCTCTTACTAGAAATAAACTAGTGTCCGGTGGGGGGGCTGTGGCGGTGACACACAGATGGCCGTAGAAACGGTGCTGTCAATTTACGCACGATGGCTTTATCGGTGTCCATAACACGCGTTGACTTGGCACTATGATTCAGGTTGCGGTGCATGTCCTCGGTGACAGCCCGTTATATAGGCTACAGCCTACCCCGCGGTCGCCAAGTTAACGTTATCTCTACGTGTCCACTTGTCCTACACGACAAGTAATACCGTAGTAGGCCTATAACGGAGAACAGCCTACAATCAATCCTGGTTAAAAACACATCAACATTTGGATGGCACCGTTTTCCCCGTACCTGTGAAGTGTTGCAGCGCCGTGCCCTGCACCCATAGGCTCAGCACCTGCTGCACCGATAGATTAATGGAATAATCCCTGTTCGTGTTCATGTTTCTGCCGCCACCGCCGCCGCCGCCGCCGCCCGGTTTCGCAGCCCTCTTTATCAAATGGCTGAACGTGGCTTTAGGCGAAGACATCGAGGAGACCGGGTGGCATGAGGCGGCTTTCCCCCGGCGCGCTCCTCCTCTACCGGTGCCTCTGCTTCGGTTTGACGTCGGTCTCCGCTCGGGGAAGGGCAGGGCCGCCGGCTGGTCGGTTCATTCTCGGTGGTGGTGGTGTTGGTGGCGGCTGCATGGAGGCCATGATGAGGATGGCAACGCGAGCGCAGCGGCGCGCACACTCGTCTCGCTGCATAGCCCTTAAAGGGCCAGTAGCATGTTTTAAAGGGCCAGTAGCATGTTTTAAAGGGCCAGTCGCATGTTTTAATGGGCCGGCGTCGTCCGAGCGCTCAGTTCACGCACGTCACGTCGACAGCGCCTATGAATGGGGAAACAAAAGAGGTGTCGCGTTTGCGTTTGCGCAGAAAATGTGCGTAATAACTTGGGGGGTATTGTCTGCCGGTCATTTCTTAGTCAGCTCCAACACAGCGAAATGACGAACGACTTACTCACTAAAAGCCAACGTAACATTCTGGTGTTTGGGAAAACGAAAACGAGCCACTCCGTATGTGGTTACGTTTCATTTGAAGTGGAGAATAAAAAAGCCATTCATAACTGCGGCACATAATCTGGGCGTTGTCAGTGACGACGGGGCGATGCGGGAGCTGTCCGCGTGCTGATTCGCTCCTGCAGCGTCACCGCGAGACGCCTGACAAGGTGAGATTTAATACAGGGGCGGTGACACGGCCGGGACACCACCCTAATGTCACACCTTGCCACCTAAATATAACACCCTACAGACCTAAATATAACACCTTACAGGTCGAAATATCACACCGTATAGACCTAAATATAACACCTTACAGGTCGAAATATCACACCTTATAGACCTAAATATAACACCTTACAGGTTGAAATATCACGCCTTATAGACCTAAATATAACACCTTACAGGTCGAAGTATCACACCTTATAGACCTAAATATAACACCTTACAGGTCGAAATATCACACCTTATAGACCTAAATATAACACTGACTTAAATAACGCATATTACAGGTTTAACTATTATCTGACTTACATTACACGCCTTACAGGTTCAACTACATGCCATACATACCTACAGTAATTATCACACCTTACAAGTTTAACTCAGAGACTTAACACACAGGCTACTTAACACACACCTGACTAATTTAACTAAGATACTTAAATAACACGTCTTGCAAAAGGTTAAACCCTTAAATAATCTAGCACAACTATGGGCGGCAGTAGCTCAGGAGGTAGAGCGGTTGTCTGGCAACCGGAAGGTTGCTGGTTCAATCCCCGGCTCCTCGATCCCCGCTAATTGTCGAGGTGTCCCTGAGCAAGACACCTAACTCTAACTGCTCCCGACTAGCTGGTTGTTGCCTTGCATGCCACCATCGGTGTGTGAATGTGAGGCAATGTAAAGCGCTTTGGATAAAAGCGCTACATAAATACAATCCATTTACAACTAGCTAACCCCTTTACAGCTAGTATAAAAGCATAATTTGATCAAAGTCATTCTATTCTAGTGTATAGACTAATGTAGGCCTATGTAGTCTCCATGAATGCAATCTTTTGGGGCGTGAATAGAAGAACTAAATCAAGAATTTGTCTTGAAGTGTTAATAATAACAATATTCAGAAAGTACAGATAAGACTCACATAGCTATGGGACTTTCATGGCTTAAGTTTCACGCACAGTTTTGAAGGAAACTTGGTTGGTTGGAATCAGAGGAGGAAGCCTTGGTCGGAATGATTCTGTGTGCTCAGAATGTTCCGGAACAATCCCTGGAGGAGAGCGGTATTTAAAGAGGTGTCCCAGTTCAGAGTGCTGGAGGTGACACGCTGGCTGACCTTTGACTTCTCGTGAGAATCAGAATCTCTGGATCCAAAAGGTCAAAGGTGAACGAGTGGAATAAGACTGTCCTCTCAAGAGAGATGCTGAACTGTTGAACCCACTGACTGAAATTTTCATTTTGGTTTCAACACAATTTGTCTATTAAAAACATTTTGTTGTTGCAAGTTTTCTGCTTTGTTTAAAAATGAAAAACTTAAATCATATGATTCTTTAGCTACTGGTTCGGTACTGGATAAGGCGGGTAGCATACAATGATATGTTTTACTGTTTGCTTACTTGTTTTCATATAATTTGTGGCATACTGCTACACAGAGAACATTCACCAAAGAATGAACAGACTTGTCCATGTCAGGTTTTACAAACAGTTGGAGAATCATCAACAACAATCAAGACCCTCCGTATTGTAGTCAAAGGCAACGTCTGCATAACCTGCTGTGCAGATGGTTTGTTACACAGAACCACAGAAGACATCTTATCTTTGATAAGGTTTTGTTTGACAAACACAAAAAGTTATAATAGAAACATTTTGACATTCCGGCATTTTCAATATTGAATTTGACACTATAACTAAGGATATTTGTATTTTACTGTATATTCTGACATCTTGTTTGTCAAGAAATATCCACTAATGCAACTGGGAATGGATAGTCACCATGGTGATGATGGTCCTTTCCATCATTAAAATCAATTCATCTGAGTTTACACAAGGAAGAGGAAAAGATGCCTGCCAGCGCAAAACAAACAAGTTATTAGCATATCAAATGTCTTCAGTTGTTTTGTTGAATTTAATGATCTACTGCCTGAATGATGAAATGAAGGTCACGTGAAAATCATATCAGTAATATAATTAATGAGCCCCACACGGAAATGTCAGTCCTCTGGTCTCGAAGATTGTTTTATTTATTTGGAAACCTGACTGCAGCTTCATTTGGGGCTTTTAACGGACATTGTCGGTGCCACCTACTATCCATTGTTTCCCCCCAGATCCTTACCCTGCCCTTAAACACACCCAACATCAGAGATCTTCAACAAATGTACTTATTGTAAGTTGCTTTGGACAAGAGTGCCAGCCAAATGCCCTAAATGTAAATGTAAATGTAAACACAACCCATGCTTACCTAAACTTAATCACCCTTAATCGAATAAGTGAATGTAGGCTAACCGTTTCTAAATCAAAGTGTCGCCAAGGAAAAGTGCCAACAGTAGCCTAGACCTTTTTCATATTGTCCACTAGATGGCATCGCCTCCTCACTTTTCTAGTGTCCCTCAACCACACTCAACTTGGACATTTCACCATAGAAAACAACTTTGTGTTTCCAGAATGGACGGAGGGAACGCTTTACTTGGCATTTTGACTCACTATTCCTGGAATATTTCTCTAGAATAGATACGCTTTTTAACATTTTCACTCACGATTGTGACTTTTTTTTAGAAATCCATAGTGCGGTCTGGTTACTGATTAAAATACCCATGACGCCTTGCTCTGACCTCTATCCTATCGACACAGATCATACTTCTAAA
>OMKP01079179.1:0-16977 GCA_900302375.1 Bathygadus melanobranchus
GACAATCTTCAGATCACAGTCATCTCCTGCTCCCCTGCTCCTCCCCCACCCCCCTGCTCCCCACTCTCTCCAACAGATACCTGAAACCTGACATACAGAAGAAATCCAAGCACAAAACAGCAGTGATTAAAAAGACCCTCAACCCAGAGTTCAATGAGGTACCACCCAGCATGCTGTGCCCCCTAGCACACTGCGCCTCCTCCCCTGCAACACTCCCACCTCCTCCATCATCTCCATCACCTCCACCCTCCATCACCTCCACCACCTACATCACATCTGCTCTCCACCACCTCCACCCTCCATCACCTCCACCACATCCATCACGTCCACCACCTCCACCCTCCCTCACCTCAATCTGCCCATTCCCTCTCCTCACCCTTCATCCTCCTTTCATCCCGCATCTTGCCTCCCATCACGCCATCACGTTTAGCGCAAATGTAAGATAAACTCCTCGGTGCCATGGTTACCGCAGTGGTCCGCGCTAAGATAACAACAACAGGAAATAGGAAAATGTCATTCACATTTCAGGGAACAAGTGAAACCAAACCCAGGGAAACACGAGGGTTGGACTGTAATTACAGTATCGCTGACTTCCTCCACAAAGATCACTCAACCAGCCTCTTGTTCATCTGCCTGGAACCATAGAACTATAGAACATAGAACCATATAACTATAGGGCATAGAACTATAGAACCATCGGACGATGGATCAATGGCCCACAGGTGTGCAGCCTCACCCAGCCAAACCAATTAGCCTGACTCTGGCTAGGTGAGACTGCTTAAACCAGCCACCAACCACACACATGCCACACACTCTTTCAACAAATGTACTCATTGTAAGTCGCTTTGGATAAAAGCGTCTGCCAAATGCCCTAAATGTAAATGTAGAACTATAGAACATAGAACTACAGAACCATATCACTATATAACCATATAACTATAGAACTATACAAGCATAGAACCATACCAACCACAACCACACATAGAACCATAACACATAAAACTATAGAACATAGAACTAAAGAACCATATAACTGTACATCTTAGAACCATCAGAATATTACACTATAAGAGAATATAACCCCTGCTAGCCTGAAGAAAGGTTCTGCAACTCCTTGAAGATAATGAAGAACAGAACTCCTAATATGTTCTGGCCGTGTCATAAATAATATCGTATACTACAGTGTACACTATATATAATATAGTATAGCACTCCTCAACCATCACCTCGCCAAGAAGAGTGGTAAAGTATACTTTGTCATACTTTGTATTTAAATGTTATGTTTCTTGCATCATGCCCTTCATTATTTCATTCACATATCACATATCTTCATTATTTCATTCACATATCTTCATGCCTTGAAGTATGTAGACTTTCCAATTAAATCGGCATTTGGCACAATAATCCTTTACTAGGGTACTTTTCCCTCAATAATTACCAAATAAAGGTGATCAGAGGGATCGGTAGAGCTTTATCACACTCACACTCTCAAAGTGGAGCTCTGTAGGTCTGACAGCAGCCCCCCGAACACTAAGCCCTCCATCAGCCACACTAAAGCTCCCATAATCCTCATGGGTGAAGATCTTGAGAAAGCATGCAAAGGAAGAATCCATCCCAGGTGCTGCTGACATGAAATGATGAAATTGAACTTCCGAACGGCAACACTTTCAGACAATCTAGTATGAAAAGTCATATATAAAATATAAATACATTAAAATGAGCTTCACATTTACCAGATGCGATGAACACATTCGTGAATCAATCATTTTAATCCAATAATATAATATATATTATTCTGAAATGAAATTCTGCATAATTACTTTACTTTTGGTACTTTAAGTATATTTTGATGCTAATACTTTTGTACTTTTACGTACAATGCAGGACTTTTACTTGTAAGAGAGTATTTCTACAGTGTGGTATTACCACTTTTACTTAAAAGATCTGAGTACTTCTTCCTCCACTGGTCCCAACCACTAGACTGTCCTGCTCAGCACTCATTGATGAATGGCACCATTTCAGTCCATAGATTTTGAGTGTTATTAGGGAAAAGACCGGTCCAGATGACAGGACTAGGACCTGGACTAACAGCAGGGCTCTCTTTGTTCTGCAGGAGTTCTTCTATGAGATCTCACTGGCAGAACTGGCTCATAAAACTCTGGAGATCACGGTGTGGGACTATGACCTAGGGCGCTCCAACGACTTCATCGGTAAGACTTGGTCTCTGGATCTGAAATACTGCTTTAGTTCACCTTCAGTCTACTTCATGTGTGTTTGATTAGACTTCATAGGATCAGAGAAGAGGATGCTATGAGATCTATTCAAACACATAGGAACTAGACTAAATGAACTCCTCGACCCTCAGTGGGGAGAGGAATAAGTTTAAAGGAGGGACGTATGTGCAATGTGCTCCTACAATGCTGTGTCATGCAACGTTTTCCCGAAACACAGTGTAAAAAAAGTTCATGATTTGTAGTGGAAATATATTTCCAGATTATATACAATTAAGGAGCAGGTAGGGGTTAGGGCATCTTGCTCTATGATGCCTACAGGTAGACTGTGGACATTGGGGTTTGAACCCAGCACCTTACGGCTGGTAGTCAAACACGCTCTCGTGTCCTGCTCTCTTGTCTGTGATTGGTTGGTGTCGTGTCAGGTGGTGTCTGCCTGAGCTGTCATTCGCAGGGTGATGCCCTCCGTCATTGGATGGACTGTATGAAGAACAAGGGACAGAGGGTGGAGCGATGGCATGTTCTGACCAATGAGCTCCCTCAGACCTTCAGCCACGACTAGCCCTGCCATGCTCCCGTTAGCTGGCGGACAGGAAGTGCATGGTGTCGCCTGGAACAGATGAATGTTACGTCATGACGGCAGCGAGGCTGCGTACACGACACTGTGACCGTCGCTACCGGCAACATGAGTCACGAAACCTAAAGTGATGTTTACTAAAAAATCTGTGGAGCATGTTTGAAAAAAATAAACAGGTTTGCTTGTTGCTAGCCCGACCACTTCTGTCCATACCATAACCTCACCACAACCACACGTCAATCAGAGCCATGTCCATACCACAACCATAACCTCACCATAACCACACCACAACCACACCTCAACCAGAGCCATGTCCATACCACAACCATAACCACACCTCAACCAGTGCCATTTCCATACCACAACCATAACCTCACCATAACCACACCACAACCACACCTCAACCAGAGCCATGTCCATACCACAACCATAACCACACCATAACCACACCTCAACGAGTGCCATTTCCATACCACAACCAGAGCCATGTCCATACCACAACTATAACCACACCTCAACCAGAGCCATGTCCATACCACAACCACACCACTATACCACAACCATAACCATACCACAACCATAACCACCACAACCACACCTTAACCATAACTATACCATTATCAAACCACAACCACCACAGCCATACCACAATATCACTCCACAACCAAACAACAACCATACCACAACCACAGCATAACCAAACCAAACCACAACACAACGCAGCCATACTTCAAATTCCCGTATTTTTTAAAAACTTATTAATTATTTGTATTCACCATCTGCATTCCATGTGTGGTCATCTGCTGATGATGATGATGATGATGATGATGATGATGACGAAGATGACAAAGACAAGCTGGTTCTTCCTTGTTGTTGCATGATGCAATATGTGGATCTTCTTGTTTCTATGAACCCGGACCCCCATGCCCCCCTACTGCCTGTTTTGTACAGGAGCACGACTGTGCTCCGCTGGGTCTCTGTGGCGTTGGACTTCATTATGCATGACTGAATGTGCGGATGTTTCTATATCGTTCTGATGTTTACACCTCGTGGTTCCTACCTTTCTATCAGGTGTTTTATGTACTGTCAAACAATAAACTTGGAATGCAATACAGGGACGACCAACCAGCTTTTCTTTGGCATGGAGGACACACACGCACACACACACTCTAACACACGCACACACACTCTAACACACACACACACACACACACACAGTATGATTTAGTGTGGTTAAATCAGGCACCGTATTCCACTGGGTACTTTTCCCTCAACAATTACCAAATCAAAATGATTGATAATAATGAGTATATCAGAAAGATTGGTAGCTTTATCACAGATCTGCAGGTCTCAATAACACTCACACACTCACACACACACACACACACATAATGAATAACACACACACACACACTATGATTTAGTGTGGTCATTGGCTGTGACCTCCAGGGTCTCCAGGGTCTCTGCAGGGGTCTGATGAACGATGAACATGTCTGCCGCGTGCTCAGGCGTTGTCAATCTAATCGCTCGTATCGAGTGAACACTCAGAAATAGATTTTCACACACACACCTTTGACTTTTCAACATGAGTTCATATTGGCCTGGGTTTCATCCAACTGTCCGCCTTGCTGAGTTGAAGAATGATTAAGATAGCATTTCTATAATTGTATGGAAGGCCAAATAACAGAATAACACCTCTTTTAAAAGGGAGACCGTCACACATGGCTTTGTTCTAACAGAGAACTGCTTCATACGTGTGTGGGGAGCAGATCTCTGTCAATCTCTGTCAACAACAACATTCAACAGTTACCATCGTTGGTCTGGGATTGCCTTCTCTGTTGGTTCAATTTGGTCCAACAGTTGGAGTTGGGTTAGAGTTGATGCGGCAGACCAATATTTCTCCACAACATGCATATGAAGCAGTCCTCTCTTATAGAAGAAGACAGCCCAGTGTGATGGTCTCCCTTCACAGAGCGACTGCACATCCATCAGAGCAGCTTCCGGCTGTAGACTTCCATTCTGCACATCATTTGATCAGACAGATTTTTCTGTGAAAGGAGAGAAACAAGACTTTCAGCATGTCACACACACACACACACATGCGGTGTGTGTGTGTGTATGTGTGTGTGTGTGTAGAGGTAGAGAGACCTAGCCTGACACAGAGAGAGAAACAGAGAGAGAGCGGGAGACCTAGCCTGACAGAGAGAGAGACAGAGAGATAGAGAGACCTAGCCTGAGAGAGAGAGAGAGAGAGAGAGAGCCCTACCAGCATTGTTCTTGTACACTGGCCTTTAAGGTCAAAGCCACGACTTTGTGGCAGGAAGTTGGGTGATCGATAGTCAACAAGGTAACCGATCGATAACACAGCCCTGGGGAAACACAGAGACAGAGCTATTTCGGCAACATACCCTCATACATACCTACCCGTTATACCTACTAACCAACCCTCCTTACCCTCTTATGTACCTACCCGTTCTACCTACTAACCAACCCTCCTTACCCTCCGATGTACCTACCAGTTCTACCTACTTACCAACCCTCCTACGTACCTACCATTCCTACCTACTTACCAACCCTCCTTACCCTCCTACGTACCTACCAGGTCTACCTACTTACCAACCCTCCTTACCCTCCTACGTACTGTGGCGCCCGAGAGAGTAAAGGGCGGCCACTTGACTGAAATCAAGAATTGTAATGTCCTCAGCGCACACAATGTTCAAGTGTTTTACTGAAGTTAAACAGATACAAGCGATACGCAATGTATACTTGATAAAACAGTTGCCAGTCCACAGTCCAGGAGAATCGTCGGGTCCGAATGCAGGGGTCGGTACACAGAAGCGGGTTCTCTTACGGTCCAGGGCAAGTGCGGGAGAAGGGTAGTCAGACAGGCGAGGGTCGAATCCAGAGCGGGGTCTCATACGGTCCAGGGTTATCACACACGACGGTTACTCTCTCTCTTACAATATACTCTCGATCTCCAATCACCACCACGGTTTCGCCTCAGCTCCTCCCCCGTCCTGGAACTTCCTTCCCCTTTTTATAGGGTTGGGCCGTCGGGTGGCGGGAGCGTGATTGCTCCGGTAATTGGTTCCGCCTGGGTTGTGCACCCGGCTATGCGTCTTCCAGAGACGCATAGGCTTTTTACCGGCCCTCACATACCCATCCACAGGGCGCTCCCGGGCGGCTGCCACAGTACCTACCCATTCTACCTACTTACCAACCCTCGTTTCCCCAGATGAAATGTGAGTGACAAGATGTTTCTTAATAAACACATTGCTGTTAATATCACTGGATGGTTGTTTTCCTGTAACTGATTATTTGTACGGCCTGTTAATCTATCTGTGTATGTTGTGGAGTGATCTAGATCTACTTTATATCAAGCCAGCGTATGTACACACTATAATCACAGTGCATTATACGCGGATGCACAGTTGTGGGTTAACAAGAAAACAAGAAAAGTAGAGCCACAGGCACACAGTTGTTGCCCTCACTTCTGTTAATAAAGAGTCTTTTAATTAACAATTAGATTTAAGATTTATGAGGCTGCAGGCCCAGCAAACATGTTTGTGTCCTCTTACTAAATTACTAGATTTCTCGCCAAAGGAACATTGCAAAAATATGCAGTGATTCTCAGACAGAACCCCTCAGTTGTTGTCATATGGGAATGAAACTAATATCTGAGACGTATGGTTGATGCTGCAGCGATTTGAAGACATGCTCTCCCATTAAACCGCACTGTAACGACTGCAGCGATGTCTCAGTGTGACGTAGTCGCGTCTACAGAATTTGAGTTTAACCGCGGCAGTTTAAATACTGCAGCAAGCGATAACATAGGACCTGGGGTGCGTTGTACATCACAAATAGACATCTTAATGATGTCAACGTGTGTTAGGTTTAAGGTTTAAAGAGTACACACGACTCCATGTGTGGATTTGATGCCGTCTGAAGGTTCAAATATATCAACCACCAAACACTAAAACATTTATTTGGCCTTGTTGCTCATTAAATAATGGAAACCTGGTAGAAGGTAGATTACATCGATTTGTTTTATTCAAATCCGGCTTTAATGAAACACAGCAATTAAAGCATAGAAAGACAAGAGTTGAGTCATAGAATAATTTGCTGATTCATGGTGCAATTTGTGATCTATTGACCAGTCTGCTAGAAATATGTACTGATCATGGTAAGAAAAGCCTGTGATCCAATCACATAATATCCAGGTTTACATTACATTATGGAGGCAAGACACGTGTTGCTTCATGCTAACTTCACCTTTAATCTCTAGAATAGCTCTCCTTCAAACTCCATTTGCCTCTCCTTCATAGACCTGTTGTTGTAGTCCCACTGCAGGGGAACCCAGACTCATGCAGACAGTTAACACCAGGCTACAGTTAGCACCAGGCTACAGGTAGCATCCAAGCTACAGTTAGCACCAGGCTACATTTAGCACCAGGCTACAGATAGCATCGTTGTATGTGCTATGTTTCTTGACCCCTTCCGGTTGCCAGACAACTGTCTCTACCTCCTGAGCTAGTACCTCCAAATGTGAGGCTGAAAAGTGTCTGCTTTAGCTAGCAATGGGCATTTAAATGGTCCATTAAACTGGGTTTGATTAACAAGCCATTTACACGGCTTGTTTACTACTAAATATTTCAGTTCTGTCTGTGCCCTGTAATAAGTCCTCATAATGTCTGCTTGTCTAAGCTATCCTCTAACAGGTCCTCATAAATTCTGGTATGTTTCTGGTGTCTAATAGGGCCTTAAATTGACATACGTTGATACTGTGTGTGTGTGCGCGCGTGCTTATTACAGTCAAAAAGTTATGTTCTTCCAACTGAAGAGAAAGGCCATTTTCGATTAAAACCATCAGGGCAAAGTCAACAGTAGGCCTATAATAAGCGGTGGATAATATATTCCCAGTGTTTCCCAGCAACCTTTCATTCCAGACTGTCAGAGCCTGTATTTATGATAAAATAAGTAGATAGAGTGTCAGTGAGGATCTGAATCATGTTCGGGATTCAACTTCATTTTCCATTCCATTTCCCCCAGCTCTTCAAACCAACCAGTCGTGTGGCTTTTAGAGCCTGAGAGAGACATTTAAATAATGACAGACTTTTCACAGCAAAAATCACCCGAAAAACAAATCTAATAACAAGAACCTTTTAAAATCTCTTGTGGTGCAACGACACCCCCTGTTGGTTAACAGGGGTACTACATGCAAGGAGACCAGAGGAGGCCGTTTAACGGTTATTATAAACCGTAGTTAGTGAACAGGTGGTTTGACAGACCAAAGCCATACAAATGTTAACATATGTATATTCACTACAATGTACTGAAAAATAATACACAGCAAATGCTTTTAATTGTACATGTTCCTCGCATTTTAGACGACGTGGCCAATTCAAACTGGTTAGGTTCGTTTGTATAAAGAAATGGCTTGAAAACAGACACTGGTTTAATTTCATCGCACCTGATTTCATTTCAAATGAGAAATTTGATGAGAAAAAAAATCATTGACTTCAACAGGTCACAGTCACCGAGCAGAGAGAGAGTGGGGGTTTACTTCCTCATACCCCTGGAGATAATGGACCACTTGAAATCCTCTGTGAGAGTCACTGCAGAGACGGAACATCGATCTGAAGTCGGAGGACAGAGACGTAGTAACTTGTTTTACGGGTGCTGTAGACACATGGCATCACAATCAGGTTAAAAACAACGAGTTACACACAAACTCGACACTCACCAAAGTGTTGTGATGGGGTTTCTTCCACGAGAGATTTGTCAATTCGTGCCGCTGATTAATACAACATGCTTGGTTATTTACAGATGCGTTCCCGAGTGACAACAGAGATAACACGAAGGGACTCAGTCAGTATGCAAACACAAACTGACTGGGGCCTCTCTCTCTCTCTCTCTCTCACACACACACACACACACACACACAGTTCAGCTCTAATATTCATGTCTAATATTTCAATACTATATTTGACTTTCTTTTAATTATCTTTGTGCTGTTTTGCACATTGGATAGACAGACCATAATATTGGCCAATGGTCAAAAAGTGTTCTTGAGGGAAATGTAAAAATGTAATTAAATTTTAGCCAACAGCTTTTGGCAAATCCCCTTAGTCAGGGAACGTGCAAAACTGATTACGTTCCAAACACTGTTTGGAGGGTTATTTTTCACCGACTGCCATACGGTATAACACACACGTCAGAAATATTACAGAGAGAGATGTCAGACCTGCTGTAGGCGGTCTGCATGGACGATATTCTGGTGCATGGGAGAACCCCTGAGGAATACGAGACACGACTGCAGAGCGCCCAGAAGATGTTGAAGAGCGCAGGTCTGAAGCTCAATCACAAAAAACTGCATCCTCCGCCAAACACGGCTTCAGTACCTGTGACACTGTGCTGATGAGCATGGCATCCGACCATGGTACAAGCCATCATGCAGATGGAGCGTCCAAACGATAACGCAGTATCCTGGGTATCCATGGTAAACTACTTGGGTTCATCTCTGACATATGACTCCTCCACTCAATGAGGCGCTGAAGAGGCCTTCTCAAAGGTGAAGCAGCCAGTGACGGAGGCTCCAGTCCTGTTTTTCTGTGACGTCCAGAAGCCAAGTGTAGTCAGTGCTGATGCCAGTAGCTTTGGGCTAGGTGGAGTCCTCTTACAGGACCATAATGGACAGCTAAACCCAGTTGCTGACTGTTCTCCATCGCTCTCCGCCGCAGAAAAACAGTGCACACAAATAGAAAAGTTTTCAAGTTTTCAAAATACCTGTACGATCTTGGTAAATTCACACTGCACTCTCAGATTACAAGCCTTTAATTCCCCTGATCGACACAGAAGACCTTGACACTGAGCCGTTAAGATGTCAGAGACTATTCATGCAAATGATGATGTAACCCAGTAGCTGAGTATGTGCATGCAGATGATCACCGCAGACACATGTTCACGTCACCCACGATGCATGACATCACTGAAATAGCAAGTGACGGTGCTGAGGCATGGTTCACTACCATGTTGGACAAGGTGACACTGATGACAACCCAGGACCAAGACCTTCACATGGTATGGCCACCCCTCCACACCTGTGGTGCATTGGGTGATCAAGGCATACAGGATAAGCCAGCCGTCACCACACACACTCAGGGAGAGCGCTGACCACCTGCTAATCTGTGCTTTCATACATAACCTACATTGTGTAGAGGCATAGAGAGGTTTTGTTAACTCAAAAGAGGGAGGGTGTTGTGTAGTGATCTATAGATCTACTTTATGTGGTCAAGCCAGCGTAGGCATACACACTACTGTATAATCACAGTGCAGTTGTTGTTGTGACTGGAAAAGTAGAGCCACAGGTACACAGTTGGTGCCGTCAGATTGGATTAGATTGGATGCAACTTCATTGTCAAAGTGCAGAGCACAGGTACAAAGCCGATGAAATGCAGTTAGCATCTAACCAGATGGCAAATATATTATTTACAGAAAGTGCAGTACCGACATAAGTGATGCTATGAGTTACAATATGCAGATGTTATGTATGTAAATATTTTAAATATGTATATACAGAGGAGAAGTGGACGGAGTTAGAGAACAGAGAGTGCAATGTAGGTTGCATAGGTTGTATGTACAAACAATAAGTACTTAATAAATACTTAAGAGTCTTCTTTAACGTACAAGAATCTCCATTGTTTGAGTAATGTAATGTTTGAGTAAGGTAATGAAACAATACAAGAGGTTCAACTTTCTAGTAGGCATCTGGTATGAACTAACAGACATGTAATTCAACCACCACCTATGAGGTTGTTTTTGTCTGTAAGGATTCCAGCTTGGTGCTTATTAGAGGAATTATACAGGCTAAAAGACTTGTTATAACATCGATTATTATACTATTCATTCCAGGGTTTATTTATTTATGTATTTTTCCGATACACACAAAAACATTTGTCCTCTTACTAAATGACTGATTTCTTGTCATATGGGAATGAAGCTAATATCTGATACTTGGTGGATGCTAGAGCGACTCTCCTATTCAAATCCATTGTAGCAACTGCAGCAATGTCTCCACGTGATGTAATAGCATCTACAGAATTGTTTAGCAAAGTTAAATACTACACAAAACGAGAAAATAGGACCTGGGGTGCGTTGTACATCACCAATAGACGTATCTTAACGATGTTGAAGTGTTTTAGGCTGTAGTTTATCTTTAAGTTTTAAAGAGTACACACGCCATCTAAACCACCGAACGCTAAAAAAAACACTTGCTCATTAAATAATCGATACCTGGTGGAAGCCGCATCGATTTGTTTGTTCAAATCCTGTTTTAATGAAACACAGCAATTACATAGAAATTGCAGAGAAAGACCACAGTTGGGTTATTGAATCTTTTGCTGATTCATGGAGCAATTTGTAATCTATTGATCAGTCCGCTAGTAATATGGACTGATCATGGTAAGAAAAGCCCACCATCCAATCACATGATATCCAGTTTTAAATCACATTATGGAGGTAAGACACACTCTGAGTGTTGCTTCATGCTAACTTCACCTCTCATCTCTAGAATAGCTCTCCTTCAAACTCCATTTGCCTCTCCTTGCTGTTGTAGTCCCACCGGAGGGGAACCCAGATCATTATCAGCAATATATTGTCTCCCTCTTTCGACAAATGTGTTACTTTTTTGTAAGTCGCTTTGTCGCTTTTTGTAACTCGCTTTGGATAAAAGCGTCTGCCAAATGCTCTAAATGTAAATGTAAATGTAAAAACCAATACTAATCATGTCACTAGGGGGTTTAGGAGATTATGGAAACGTTCTAGTAGCCAGGCAGCCTGGTCTGTCAGAGGTTCAAGAGAGTGGACTATAATACCAAATCACATCAGCCAACTCATTCAACCAATGATACATTTTCATGGCAGCACTAAACTCCGTTTACTGCTGCTTTCTTTACATCCTGCTTGCTTGCAATGTCGTTCTATATGTGTACTTGTCATTACTGTTTTTAACAACTGTGTGTCCTTTTCCATCTTTTAACGGCATGTCCTGTTTTATTTTGTAATAATGTATTTATTCATTTGCACCGTCCCTTCCAGACTAGCATCCGGACCGTTAGCATACATACTACAGTTAGTGTCCAGGCTAGCTCTAGCTACCCTGGGCCATGGGGAAGTTCAGAGGATTTAGTTCAGGGTGCAGTCATCAACCTCAGTGAACTGCTTGGGCCAATTAAAAGTGAAGCTGAAAAGTGTCTGCTTTAGCTAGCAATCAGCATTTAAGTGGCCCATAAAACTGGGTCTGATTAACGAGCCTTACTAGCTTTACTGTTTACTACTAAATATTTCAGCTCTCTGTGCTCTGTAATAAGTCCTCATAATGACTGCTTTTCTAAGACATCCTCTAACAGGTCCTTATAATTTTGGGTGTTCTAATAGGTCCTCAAATGGATACTTCAATGTATGTGTGTGTGTGTGTATGTGTGTGTTTGTGTGTGAGTGTGTGCGTGTTCATCACAGTCAAAGAGTTCTGTCCTTCCAAGTAAATAACTAAAGAACCATGAGGGCAAGATCTTTGCAGATCTTTGCTTTGCAGTTGAAGGAGGTGCACATTTATACTACAGATGTTGTTGCTGGGAAGAAATGTGCAGACCAACCCTGTTTATCAGCTCAACGTCAACCTTCAGACTCATTAAGACACGAATTAGTAACACATTACCACCACACCTTCGACAGGGACGTGCTGGAAAAACGTGGAGGATTTTAAAAATGCGTTCAGTATGGTGAGCTGAAGATATTACAGGTTGGAATGGCAAACCAAGAACTACTATGTAAGTGATCATTTAAATACTTTGTTTTAATATCAATACCAAGGATCCACCAACCCCAACCACCAATTGCTCATCTAGTTCATTTAACATTAAACTTTAATTTAGGATCGCAACAAAGGGCTATATAAGTAATTAATGAATGTGTTTGCATGTGTGTGTGCACTGTGAAGTCACTGTGGTGGTTCTATATAATTTCAACCGGGGGTCAGGTTGTGTGTGTCCTGTTGTTCTGTGACACACAAGTACTCATATGGAAAGACATAAATAGATAAACATTAATAAACAATGTTTGTCTCCCGACTGTTTTCTATAGCTCACTCATTAATGCAACAAATGAACCTTTCCGTTCTGCAAAGAACAGAAAAAAGTCTAAGCTGATAACGGGTGAAACCTTTGACGAGAGGTATAACCTAATGTCAATAAAACCATCTGACATCTGACATTATGAAATCAGTCTGAGCATGTACTGTACAGGGTTGAAAGATAGAAGTGAGTAAATGATCGCCAGGACCCAAGTCAAACAAAAGACAGACATGGAGACATGTTTTCTACACTCATCAAGTTATTCTGTCATTATTATTATGGACTCCACATTAGTGGGGGTCAAGCTTGTTCATATGGTACAGGGTTCCCCCCGGTCCCCCCTCAGAACCACCAGTGTGTGTGTGTCAGGACTCGGTATGACAAGAGCCTGTTATCTTTTCACTGAGCCCTCACTCTTTTCTGTGTTAGGGGAGGATGGTTGCACATCACACCTAAAAATCGTCCTCCTCGGCGGGCGGAACTCCGGGAAAAGCACCGTTGGCAACATCATTCTTGGCAGAGAGGAATTTGTAACGAGGGAGAGGACCACCTGCTCCAGGAGGCAAGGGCTGGTGGCAGGCCGATGGGTCACTGTGGTGGACGCACCCGGCTGGTGGTGTGACTTTGGAACACGAGACACTGCCGAGCTGGTAAAGAGAGAGATCGCGAGCAGCGTACTTCTGTGTTTCCCGGGGCCACATGTCTTCCTGGTTGTCGTCAAGGCGTGTTCGTTGTTCTCAGAACAACGTCGGAGAGCTCTGGAACAGCACGTTGCCCTACTTGGGGAGACAGTGTGGTGTCACTGTATCGTTCTCTTCACCTACGCTGACGGCCACGCGCATGGAGCATATGACGACTGGCCGGAGATGATGGACGATAGCGCCCTCATGTGGCTCAGGGATAAGTGTGGCCAGAGGTGCCATCGTTTCATGCTGACTGGCGATACGGTAGGCAGCCAGGTCACACAGCTGTTAGTCAAAATACAAAAACTGGCAACAGAAAATGCAAACAGACCTTTTGAAATAGAACCAAGCTCTTTACGCAGGCTCAACCAGAACATTAAGAGGGTGGACGAGAGAGCTCTGCAGAGGTTCCTCAGGATGAAGGAACATAGAGCTCAAATGCAAGGTATGTGGAATTCATTTAACTTAATATTGTGACAGAATATTTAAAGGAGGTGTGTAGTATTACCTCACCGCTAGATGCCACTAAATCCTACACACTGCACTTCAAATATATAAAATATACTGCAAATATAGGCTGTATATTCGAGCCTTCAAAACCCCTGCTTTCATATGGAATTTTCTTCCCCACAGAAAATGTGCATCATCTCTCTGACATGAGAGTCGTGGTGGTTGGAGCTAAAGGTTCTGGGAAGACCTCGGTGGTCAACACCATCCTCGGCCGGCGGGCGCGACCCGGGAGAACGGCGCGGTGTGAAGTCCACCGAGCGGCGGTCCTGGGCAGGGACGTCACGCTGGTGGACACGCCCGGCTGGTGGATGAACTACTTTGCCGCGGAGACCGCCGCTTTTGACCGTCGAGAGATGGCGCGTGGCTTGCGCCTCTGCCCTCCGGGGCCCCACGCGCTTCTCCTGGTGGTGCGCGTGGACAGGGCCTTCACCGACACCTACCGGAGAGCGGCGCAGGAACACCTGGAGCTCCTGCTGGGCCCGGGGGGCCGGGGGCCCGGGGCCTGGCGCCACGCCCTCCTGGTCTTTAGCTTCGGCGACTGGCTCGGGGACACGAGCGTGGAGCGCTACGTGGAGAGCGAGGGGGAGCCGCTGCGCTGGCTGGTGGAGAGGTGTGGCAACAGGTATCACGTGGTGCACAATAAGAGCACCGGGGACACTGGCTTTCAGGTGGCAGAGCTGGTGGGGAAGGTGGAGGAGATGGTGGCCGCCAACGGAGGTCGTGCTCTTCACCAAGCTGGGGGCGGTGTGACTGTGGAGCACTATCTGGAGGAGCAGAGGAGGAGGACGGAGGAGGAGAGAGCCGGCCAGAGGCTCCTGGTGAAGACGAAGCAAAGACAGACGTTGAGATCTCAACTGGGTGAGGGAGATAAGAGGCTGTCTTACTTCATGTCGGCTGATGAAGTTTCACAACCTCAAACTTTCATTAGCTTTGTAGTTTATTTTTTAAAATCTTCACATCATGTAACACGGAAACAACCTCATTCATTGTGTTACTCAGCAATATATCACACTTTTGTTTCCATCAGAGAAACTCAACTACGTTCCAGAATTGAGACTCGTGCTGTTGGGTGGAAGAAACACCGGCAAGAGCTCATGTGGAAACACCATTCTGGGCCGAGTGGGTTTCCACGGCGACAACCCAACCACCGCTTGCATTGAGAGACGAGCCCACGTGAGAGGCGTGGCCGTGACGGTGCTGGACACGCCTCCCTGGCCGCCGTCCTCCTGCGACCATGGCCTGAGCGCTCTTCTGCTTGTGGTCAACGTGACCTCCTCATTCACCTCCTCTCACTGGGAGGCCCTGGAGAAACAGATGTTGGGAGGTGCAGAGGAGGAGGATGAGGAGGAGTTGGTGGCACGGTGGAGCAGAGCCATGGTGCTCTTCAGCCATGGGGACTGGCTGGGGAATACGAGCATCGAGGAGCGTATAGAGAGCGAGGGAGAGGCACTGATGAGGCTGATGGACAGGTGTGGGAACAGGTACCACGTTCTGGACAACCAGCACCGGAGCGACCGCAGCCAGGTCTACCAGCTCCTGGACCAGATAGAGGAGATGCTGGTGGGGGCCCGGCTGGCTTTGCTCCATAGAGGAGATCCGATCAGGAAGAGCGTGACTACAGCAGTAAGCCGCAGTAAAAAGAGATTAGAGGTGTGTCAACGTCACAGGAAGATGCAAGATGGCGAGTATACTCTGATTAAACAAAGCACACGATTACTCACATTAGATTTACATGTGGTGTATGGAAAATATGTTTCAGACAGTAGCACTTTTTGTAACCCCTTTGACCAACATAAACACTCACAGCTCTGATTTAATTTCCTTTCCAGGAAGATTAATCTGTATCAATAACCATCAACCCCTGGACTGTCCAGTGGACACAGGGATGAGTTGTCGGGTGGTAGTGCGACCACAGAAGCCTGGATCTGCTCTCAACGTCTACATAGACATGAACACCCTAACCGCGAGTGCAGCCTCTGCCCTCAGAGGTAACAAGGTGCTAATGTGGACCTTGGGAGACTTGCCGAACTGGTCTGCGACTGGCTCTCCTCAGGACCGCATGGAAGTAATGAGAGAAGGCCGAGAGAGTGTGTTCTCCCCCAGACACACATGGTCTCTCCTGGCTTTACCCGCCCACCCCCAGAGTACACTGACAGCAGCAAGAGAGGACGCCATCTCGGCGCAGTCGCTCTGGCAACCGAGAGACGATGCTCCGAAGAAACTCTTCGAGGCGGGAGACCTACAGGCTTTGATCGACCAATGGGGGAGCCATAGCCTGGAGGAGCTGGAGGCCTTCGTCGACGTCCACTTTGAGATGGTGTGGAAGAAGGCCATGTGGGAGCAGGCTATGTGCCCGGCACCGGCTGATGATCACAGGATACACATGGTCACAGAGCCGGGCGCAGCCACTGAGGGGTCGGAGCAGAACATCGCGGAGAGGCTGTCCAAGCTGGACCTCCTGGAGGACATCCAGAGGGACCTGGCGGAGCTGAAGCAGAGCCTGGACAAGTGCTGGAAGATCATGCAGGAACTCATGGATGCACACAAAGGAAAACAGCGCCACGCAGAGGAGGATTCACAAAAGGCAATACATGAATTACATTACAATACAATACATTACTATAAAATACATTACAATACAATACATAAATTACAGTACATTACTATGGAGGAGTAAAAGTGCCATAATGAAATAAATAAATACACCAATAAATAATTAATTAAATGTGTCATTAAATAAATACACCAATAAATAATTAATTAAATGTGTCATTAATTCATTAAAATTGGACTTAAATACATGCATGTGTTAATAAATGTGTCATTAATTCATTAAAATGTCAATT